>VXAL01004225.1:104375-115211 GCA_013399475.1 Chauna torquata
TTGTTGGCTCTGCCATTGAGATTCATGTATGCAAGTGTGAATTCTGTTTTCTTTTTTTCCTCTACTGGCACCTGCCCCCCCCGAATCAGAATCACCAACTTTATTCAAAAAAGGCACAATAACCTATTGTATGGTACAGTGTTCTGATTCTGTCTGTGGGGAGGAAAAAGAAAATCATTTTTATAGATTCCAGACTCATACTTCTTGGAAGAAAATCTCTGGCATTTTCTTCACTTTAAAAATTCTTTCCCTGTACAAGCTGGAGGGCCTATGCATTCTACAGAATCTTTGAAAGATTATAGTATATTAAATATTTTCTTTGCCATTTAATACCATTATTGAATGCATTAAACTTATACTACGCCACTCGCGTTAATTTAGCAGTTACTACATTGAAACCAAAATATTTGAAGCTATAATATCCCGGTCTCATTGCCGAATTGAAAAACACGTAAGAACACCTGCTAAATTTCTTGTCCATGCCTTTACAAATTTGTTTGCTTACTCATTCGCGTTGATGCTTTCTGAAACTGTAGTTCAGCTATCCAGTTCTTGAATTGCCTTCCTTGCTGTGTTCTCCATTTGTGAACTTAATCAGGTCAATTTAATATTGTCATTCCCCACCCCCCATAAAGCTTCCACAAAAGGAACACTTGAAAGTAGTGGAGGCTTAGGATGTGAGAACCATATAGCACTTTGTTTCTTGATTAAAAAAAAAAATGGTGGTGATATTTCTACTAAGCTGGAAATACTTTAAATCAGTAGTAAGTAGACAAAAATACTTATTTTTACAAGTTTCATTATTCAGAATCTCAGTATGTTTTATACTGAGGTAACTGGCCAGCCAGGAGAAAGAACCCAGAAAAATTACTTTGAAAACATTAAGGATACTTACAATTTCTTATAATAAAGATTAATATAGAAGAAACAGTAACATTTAGTTATGAGACAATTTAGAAGTATTCAGAGTAACCATAAAAATTACATTGACTTCATAACAATTAGAGAAACAAAGTGTCCTTGATAAACAAAAAGGAAAATAATTGAAGATATTTTGGGGACCTTTGGAAGTAGATATACTAGGAAAAAAGTTAACTGACTACGATCCTTATAGAGTAGAAAAATGGCTATTAATTCAGCACAACAGTTTAAGGGTTCAAAAGGTATGCTTTTTATGCAACTGAATTGTGGAATGATATTTTTCCAAATGAGACTTTGAAATAAAACTTTTTTGAGCATCTGAAATGATTGAAGTTATTGAGAACATTTCGGTTTTACCGAGTAGAAAAGTAAAACACCTTGTATTTGGACTTATAAAAATAAATTTGCACAATTTCCTCTGATTTTTTTTTTTTTTGTTTGTAGGTCAGTGTTAGAAACAACTGAAAGTGATTTGTATTCTTTGATCTGTTTGAAGGATATAGCACTTATCCTGCTGTTGACATAGTGAATTCCATCTTTTGATAAAAATGTTTTTCTGTCAGAAGGATCAGAAATGCAATTATTAATTAAACTCTTTGTTCTCCAATGAGCTGACTTTACATCTTTTTAAAGCCAATTTCTTTCTATGAATATTGACTGCTGGGCTAAGTGCAGTAATCTGTGCAGTTTTTCTTGTGATGCATTTCATCTATGTGAATACTGGAATTATAAATTTAAAACAGCATACCAGCAATATATGGGCTATGATTGTTGAGAAGTATTTCTCTGTTACCAAACTTTCAATCTATGAGCTAAGCTATGGATAAATTTCATTTCTCTCAATCTTTTTATGACTGCAAAGAATAAAAATTAAAAGCATTCTTTATAAATAAAAAATGGACGAGATGGTAGTTCATAATAAGGAAAATGTGGCATTGATGTGTCTGCAAAGTTCTAAATTCTACAAAAATAATGAAAAATTCTTAAAGAATTTTCTGTGACTACATGTTGGGTTAAAGAATTTTTATAGTGATGATGGAGTGCCATGAAGTTAATACTTGCAATCCAGATTGCTGTAGTTTACACTTTTCTCTGTTTCAGACCTGGTGTGCACTATTTGTACTAAGCACACCACAAAGTGAATTATCCAAAGTCCATTGATTTTAATGTGTTTTGGTTTGTAAACAAAATTATAGTAACTTCTTGCACATTTTTGAAAAATAATTGTATAAGGATTTATGTATCTGCTTCTGGATACAGTGTGTAAATAAAAATTTCATTCACAAGAAGATTTGTGGAGTGTTCTATACTTGAGTGAAATTCTAAAACAAAAAAAAACCATGAAAGACAGTGTTGAATTTGGGCATCTGACTTATAAATGTAGATTTTATTGGTTATAATCTAAACTGTTCCATATGTTCTTTTTACCTCTGTTGATTGACTTTTCTGAACAATTTCTATAGACTGATTGTATTAATGCCTACTTTACAAAGCAAAGAAGATTTGCCAGAACATGATTTTTAAGAGGTCTGCATGTATACTGTAAATTAACTTTTTGATGTATTTTTCCCTTTAAAAAAAAAAACAAAAAACAAAACAAAAAAACCCCCACAAAACAGCAGGAGAATTCATAACAGAAGTCTCCCTTTTCTCCAGATGTATGTCAAAGGTAATATTGCCCTCTCCTAGGTTCTGAGCTAGAAAATAGTTTTTATTTAGTTCCAAAATAAGAATATATGGTGTTGATCTTCACATATCCACTTGATGCTTTCCTAGATTCTCAAAATTGATTTTAAGATTTTAGAAACAAATAAACCAGAAGATCAAGGATAAGGAATTTGTATGTTATCAAGGACATGCACAATTGTTCACATGTTTTTGTCTAGTTGTGGCTTACAGAATTACTCTCAAATTCAAGAAAATATCACTTGTTCCTTAGGTCTTAGTCATAACTGTGTTTTTGAAAGAAACAAAAACACCTTGGTAGCAAGTAATTATTGTTCATATTGTCCACAGCTGATATGTACTTTTATTATTCTGTAACTTAGGTCCTAAACCAAAATCCAGGAATAACCCACAGTTTTTGCCATTGAAGAGAAAACTGCCTTCTCTTCCTTCTTACTGTTGGGGCTGATGTTACAAGCTCAATACGGTGTGTGATTGCTTCCCATCAAGAAGCTTTGTTGGGGTTTTGTTGTTACATCTGCATACGTGCTCTTTTTTAATTTCATTCTATTGTTGACTCCAGTAAATTTGGCAAAAAAGAAATGCATCCTCAAATGCTTCACTGGTAAGTGGTGAAAGGTGAGTAGGAGTTAATTTTACAGCTGTCTAGCATGATCCAAGCAGAGCTGAAATGTTTGTTGTCAATATGCCTGTAATCCTATTTACTTCTACCTCGCATTAAATCAGCTTTGTAGCTGTGAGAGTGTAAGAGAAATGCTAAAGCACTGCCAGATGCAGAAAAATTGGTGTATGTCTGATAACATAATAAGACCCAAAGGCAGAGCTTGGCGGGGTGGGGAGGTGAATTAGGTCATCTGCAATTAAGAGGAGTCTACAAAGCTGTAAGATCGAGCAGTAATCCTTAAAATTTGGGAAGCAACATTCTGTTACTTCCCTCCAGCATACACAGTTTACTTGCAGTATGTGCCTCAGACCTTTTCCTTTCTTCCCTTTTTAAAGACCAAGCTTCAGCCAAGCATTTCAGCATCTCTTGCCACATTAATGCGTGCATCTTTAACTTTACTGGTAAGGTAGTATCTACTGTTTCCTGTCAAAGCAATGTAACGTAGGGAGAGGAGAAAATTACTGCTTGTTTATCAGAAATAGGAAGTGTCCTGTCTCCTGAGCCTGGAGCCTGTGATGGTCTTAGGCCAACTTGCCACATGCTGTCAGTAAACTACTGAATCTCCGACTGCGAGCTTTGAGGGTAGAGCTTCCGAGAGTTGGGGTGGGCAGAAATGGTGCTTCAAAAAATGGGCTTAAAAAAAGAAAGGAGTCGTTTCTTGCTTAGAATGAGGGAGGAAAGAAAAATGAGACTTGTTTCAGTAGGTGAGAATATGTGTGGGCTTGGATGCACACAGAGGAAGGATGAGTGCTGGAGTCTGCACCGATCTTGACCCTGACAATCCAGTTGTCGTTTGGGCAGCTGTTAAAGGGCTGAGTTACCATGCAGTGAAAGGAAGACAAGCTGTAGCAAAGGTAACCCAAGTACTGTAAAACTTGGGAGCAACTGTATCTGACATTAAATGTGTGTTAGGTCTCTATCTGTTCTTCAAAACAAAATGTCCGTCTAGTTCTCTAAACTTTCAGTCATGGCAGTCTTTAGTTCTAATTTCCACGGCGCTCTGATGTGGAATAGTGTTCTTGGCTGAGTCTGCTGCAATAAAGACAGGGTTTTTTTGTTTGTTTGGTTGTTGTTTTTTGTTTGTTTGTTTTTCCTAAAGCAACTGTTGTCAGTTAATAGCTATTTAAATAGGAAATCTTGCTTAAATAAATGAAGTAGTTCAAATATATTTGTCCGGAATTCTTTGTGAAATAGCTAGGACACCTGTCATCACGTGATCAACACCATATCTATCTATTAATGACACATGTTGACTTTTCAGCTAAGAGAGAAAGGAAAACACCTCTCGAATTTCTCAGGCGATCATCAGATGCTTCTGTGCTTGACCATGGCTCATCTGGTATCTGGGCTTGGAAAGATTTTTGGCAGTGCTGCATTCCCGCAGCCCACATTCAACACTCCAGCCTTCTGCCTCCATCATGTTTGGAGTTTGTTTGGATTGCTGAAAAGTTTTCGATGTCTATACTACATCCTCAGGTTTCCACTGAAAAGCGTACGTTCTGTTTTCTTTTAGAATACCTTTCTTTCCTGATTGTCTGCCCCATGTCCCTCAGAGAAGAAAGCAAAAACAACCCTGGAACCTTTCTCAAATGAAACTGTATCTGTTTTAAACAGTTGCATTTTTCATTTAAGGTAGAAATAAAGCAATGGAAAAGTTATTGTGCCAGTAGTGTTTTGAATCAGTCTTATCATACTGAAACATCTAAAAGTCTCGGCTTCAAGACTTCATTGTGTAACTTTTTCTAAGATACTTTTATAGTTTTCATGAGGGTAAGGTAAAGCTTGGGAAATGTTTAGATTGGAAAACCAAACATCTGTGAAATTCATCCCATTTTCTTTTATGATCTTTCTGAATTTCTGCATGGAAGTGGTGGGGACGCTGAATAGTACCAGCAAAATAAAGTGTTCCTGCTCAGGCTTTGTAGCTTGTCAAGCTGAAAACTTTTGTTCAGCTCTGTGGAACAGAGAAGGTGTCACGGAAATTTTCTAATAGCAGACAGAAGCATGTAACTCGTGTAGTTCCTGAAAAAGCATGAGCAACTACTGCACAGGGTAGATGGCACTGCAGATGTGAGTTCTGCTTCGCTTTCTGTCTGCTCTGAGAGAGCTCACAGGGTGTATGACCTCTGATACAGAATCACAGAATGGTTGAGGTGGGAAGGGACCTCTGGAGGTCATCTGGTCCAACCCCGCTGCTCTAGCAGGGCCACCTAGAGCTCAGGACCATATAATCAATACTTCAGTTTCTTTATAGCTTTTGACATCTTTTTCAGATCATGCCACTAAGGTGGTATGCAACTAGTTATTCATGTCCTGAGAAACTCCTATCCTTTCTAGGCTGTACTGAAGGTAAAAGATGCCAAAGTACAGGTTCATGACAGACTTGCTCCCTTTGGTCACTCATAAGTGATAACGACAAATTTCAAGTTTTCTAACATCATATCCTTATGTTTTCTTTGTCTTTCAGTTACCTTTTCAGTCTGAATGGGTGAGTCAAAAACCAACCAACCAACCAAACAAACAAAAGTAACAATGGAAGTGTGCACAGGATAGAAATTGTTATAATCTCTTTATTTACATGGGAACTTTGGTCTGATTACAGGCCATAGCATGAAATTTAATATTGACAGACATCGTTAGCATCTTCACACCAGTTAGATGATAAGAAGTATTCATCAAAGAATTATTTTAGTAGGGAGCTAATTAACTAGTAGTGTGGGTTAATATAATGCTGCAAGTGAAGATAATCTCACCATCGTTTTTTGGTGCTTAATTTACTGTATATCCAAGTTTCTTATGAAGATAATTGAATATTTAAAATGAAAGTCATAGCCTGTTGTAATTAGGTTACTATTGTTTCTCCAATTAATAGTAGTTGTGTATGGGAAAATTTTATTTAAATTCTATTTTTCTTCAACCTGTTAATTTTGGAAAGCACTTAGTTACATGTGAAAAAAAAAAGTTTTTGGCACTGTCACATATTCAGGAGAACATTGACCTCAATATGTTTTTCAAGTATAATTAATTTTAAGTAGAATCCTAGAACAGACAGTTTCCTATGGTTAGTCGTGAAGCAGAACATTGGAATATTGTAATGAAAGGCTTATTTTTTTTTTTTTCAGAAACAGTAAGTGCAGCCATAATGGTTAAAGACTATTTTCTCTCTAACCATTAAATAATATATTAATTTAGTATACTGATTTATTCTAATGCAATAAAAAGGCTTTCCAACTGCAAAGTGATACAAGAACTAAGTATTACTTTCATTGATGATGTCTTACTGAAATGCTGGAGACATGAGATGGAAACTTTCTGCTATCGTGGCTAATGTCATAGAATCATAGAATTATTTAGGTTGGAAAAGACCCTTAAGATCAAGTCCAACCACTACCTCCCAAGTCTACCACTAAACCATGTCCCTAAGCGCTACATCCATATGCCTTTTAAATACCTCCAGGGATGGGGACTCCACCACTACTTCCCTGGGCAGCCTGTTCCAATGCCTAACCACTCCTTCCGTGAAGAAATTCTTCCTGATGTCTAATCTGAACCTCCTTTGATGCAAGTTGAGGCCGTTTCCTTGTGTGCATACTTCAAAGACAAAAAATGCCTGTCTTAAGTAAATGAAGTAATCCCCNAACAAACAAAAGTAACAATGGAAGTGTGCACAGGATAGAAATTGTTATAATCTCTTTATTTACATGGGAACTTTGGTCTGATTACAGGCCATAGCATGAAATTTAATATTGACAGACATCGTTAGCATCTTCACACCAGTTAGATGATAAGAAGTATTCATCAAAGAATTATTTTAGTAGGGAGCTAATTAACTAGTAGTGTGGGTTAATATAATGCTGCAAGTGAAGATAACCTCACCATCGTCTTTTGGTGCTTAATTTACTGTATATCCAAGTTTCTTATGAAGATAATTGAATATTTAAAATGAAAGTCATAGCCTGTTGTAATTAGGTTACTATTGTTTCTCCAATTAATAGTAGTTGTGTATGGGAAAATTTTATTTAAATTCTATTTTTCTTCAACCTGTTAATTTTGGAAAGCACTTAGTTACATGTGAAAAAAAAAAGTTTTTGGCACTGTCACATATTCAGGAGAACATTGACCTCAATATGTTTTTCAAGTATAATTAATTTTAAGTAGAATCCTAGAACAGACAGTTTCCTATGGTTAGTCGTGAAGCAGAACATTGGAATATTGTAATGAAAGGCTTATTTTTTTTTTTTTTTCAGAAACAGTAAGTGCAGCCATAATGGTTAAAGACTATTTTCTCTCTAACCATTAAATAATATATTAATTTAGTATACTGATTTATTCTAATGCAATAAAAAGGCTTTCCAACTGCAAAGTGATACAAGAACTAAGTATTACTTTCATTGATGATGTCTTACTGAAATGCTGGAGACATGAGATGGAAACTTTCTGCTATCGTGGCTAATGTCATAGAATCATAGAATTATTTAGGTTGGAAAAGNCTTCCCTGGGCAGCCTGTTCCAATGCCTAACCACTCCTTCCGTGAAGAAATTCTTCCTGATGTCTAATCTGAACCTCCTTTGATGCAAGTTGAGGCCGTTTCCTTGTGTGCATACTTCAAAGACAAAAAATGCCTGTCTTAAGTAAATGAAGTAATCCCCGTCTCCATCCCCATCTCCATGCAAAACTGTGAATCTAGAAGGTTTGTGAAAGAACTGCAAAAAATAATAAGCACCTTAGATTTGTTTGAGTATGGTTAATCTAGTTAGACTTCAATGGCGTATATTCTGCACTAACAAACCAGTGCTCGAGATTTAAAAAAAAAAAAAAATCTAAGACATTATTGTTTAATACACAAACAAATGTGAAAGTGATATATTATGAACAAGGAAAAAAATATATTTTTTCAATGAATTTGAGGAAGGTACACACCAATATACATAAAAATTTGTTTCAAGTAACTTTTCAGTGAATTAGTTATCCCTCCAAGAACCAATTACAATCTTCTTCAATAGAGGCTGATTTTTATATAGGTTCTGGTTCCTAGTTAATACCCAAATTATTTGGTTACTTTATATATAGAATTCATTATAATACATCAGAATTAAACCTGTGGTGGGGTATAACTTTTTTTTTTTTTTTCCCAATATCGGTAGCTGTGCTACTTCAGAAATGTGAAAGTTACATTTTGCATGGGCTCAGTTAGGAAATTGATGTTTGGTTTGCAAAAGATTTGCTTTTTTAAAATTGTAGGTAGTATGTTCAGTCATTGGAACAGTATTGTGCTTGTAAAACTTGCAATATTTTGTGGTGTAGAATATATGATGTACAATGCCATGCAAGGGAAAAATGAGCTCCTAGAAGAAATTCTTAAAGAAATGGCTTTATAATTTGTTTTTTTTTAAAAAAGATTTTAATGTTCTGTTTCTGTTTTCTCTCATAAAATATAATAAGGAAATCTACCTGAAGAGTAACAATGTTTTAAATTCATGATTTTCTCTAAAATGTTATTAAGCCTTATGATGCTGACACTTCTTTACACCCATACCTACATCAGACGTGTGAGTGCATAGAGATGTCAGTTCTCTTCAGTGTTGTAACCCTCAGTTCTGACACTTCTCCCCACACACACTATGCCCAACATGATCATTTACAACCCAATCTCTCCCCAGGCTTTAATCACTCTTTTTAGTGTCATTTTCCCCAGTGGGCCTTGCAGCATCACTAGCATGCTTGCTGTATGGGATATGCATATTAAGACCTACAATGGGGCTTAAAGATAAACCTCATTCTCTGATCTATGTCCTTTTGCACTGGAGGAAATACAATATAAACATCATCCAGTTTGCTGTTATTGTGTGTGCCATCAGCTGCACCAAGGCTCACACAACCCTGTGAAGTGGCTCTCTGCAAGGCTTCTGGCTTAAGTCTTTGGTTTCTGCAGTGTGGTAAAGATTGCTGCTTGACAGCTTGAAGGAAGCTACCCTGCAGTTTAAGAGAGCAGATTAAGTATTTGTTTCTAGAAGTCTCCGTAGAAATCTTCCACAAACGTATTGGTGCCTGAGGCTTTTCATGATTTAAGACATGAATTCACATAAGTTGTCATAACAAGAATAAGAATAATATGGCAGAGAAGTCAACTTCCATTTACAGCCAGTGCTGCTAATCATGCCCTGCCTGCCCCAAGTGTGACCTGCAATTACTCAGCGTCACTGTGACCAGCCCCATGTTGAAGTAGCATGCAGGGAGCGTGAACTGGGATCATTCATTGTCTTTCCCAAAACAAGATCTAAAGGACAAAAAGTGGAGGTAGGAAGGACAGGTTCAAAACAGACAAAAGGAGGAAGTTCTTCATGCAGCAGATCTTCAGGTGTGAAGCTCCTTGTTAGCAGGTCTGGTGGGTGCCAAGAAGATGTAGTCCAGAGCATGGTAAAGCCATGCATTAGAAATACCTAAAGTTTTGCTAAATGCAAAGATGGCTCAGGATGGCTGGGAGGGCTTTTGAAGGAAGCATTAATTAGGCTTTTCCTGTTTGTTTTGCCTTTTCCAGAACTTGTTCTTACTGAACAAATACAATATTGAGCTGTGGGATCTTTGGTCTGACCCTATGTCTGTGCTTTTGTTTTTACTTTGGGTGAGAGATTATAAACCTTGAAATCCAGTCTAACAGTTCTTCTTTCTATATTTCAGGGTCAGTAGGAATTGTAAGGATGAATACATTCCTGATCATGGTGGAAAGTGCTACTTTTTTTCTGCCTTTTTTTTTTTTCTTTTAAAGAAACATTAAACAGAACTGTAAATAATTTGGTATTTGCAAGGCAAAGTATTGCTCCCAGCTGGATCATCTAGCAGATTTTTCATGAAGCTCTTCTGTACTTATTTTAGTGCTAAGCAAGTGTTAAAATTAATTCTGAATCTGCCTCAGATTCATTCTAGCACCAAGAGCTTTGAAAAACATTTCATCCAAGAGAGAGATTTGTATTTGAACCAACATGAAATCTGTGTAGTATAAATATTTCAGCACAGAAGAAGAGCAAGAGGAAATCTGAACTAATGTTCTTTCTCCTGTGCTTGCCAAAGCAGTTCTTCCACGAGTGTATTTAGCTACACATAAAGTAATTGAAATCTATGTGTATCGGTTTGTATGAGAAAAAAATCCAGCCTGGTCATCCTTATGATTAGAGTCATACTGAAATATTTGTTTCATATAATACTGTAGGTTTATTTTAGGTTGCAGAGGTAATGAAATTGCTGGGAGGAAATGAAGAAAAAATCAAGGGAAATGAGGAAAAAAACCATGCATCCTTCTGTTTTTATATGCATGTAAAAAAGAAGAAATACCATTGGAGGGAATGGAAACATCCTGGATAAAGATGAATATAAACATTATATTACAGGGATTTTGCTTTTTTTTCTGATTGTGTAGCAGAGTTTGATGATCATGCTACCTATGTAAAAAATGTTTAAGCTTTCTAAGTTGACGTCCATATATCTTTTAAGACATTTGGTAGCTTGCTTCTAAGGATTTTTCAAAGATCATGTTTTCAAAGACCTATCAGGGAACAGCTTTTTTTTT
>VXAL01004225.1:115254-149751 GCA_013399475.1 Chauna torquata
TTCTTTCTTTTTTTTTTTTTTCTGTCCTGGATAGACTTGGAAAAGATCAAATGCTCAGCTAATGAATGGATTAGTGCTTTTTCTCATTGCTCTATGAGTCTCAGATATTTCCCAATGGAAATATATAAATAGATTTTGATAATGAACAAAGGGAAGATATATTTTAGTCCAAAAGTACTAATGCTGAAGGACATGTCAAATTTCTCTAGGAAAGAAATTGAAAACCTCCAAGGATTTGGCCAGAGATCTTTTAAAATGGTGGGAAGTAATTAAAAGAAGTAAGTGCACAATGAGTCATTTCCTAACTCCAAAAGGATGTTAGACGGATCTGAATTTTCTATCTGCAGTAATGGGAGGTATAAGAAAATTTGGGGCCTCATGAATTTAGAACTGTAAAAGCTTGTGCATTACCTGGTGCATTATCAAGGCTGAAATAGATTGAAAATGTTGCATATTTGGAACTAAGCTTGGAGACGGTATTATAGGAAGAAAGATCAGATATTCTATACTTAAAAAAAAAAGGTAAAAAAAATCAAATTCTAATTTGAGAGGGCGGATATTGTGAAAGTGTGACAATCAACAAAAATTCTTCCCTTTCTCTAGAGATCTGTTGGAAACAGATGCTTATCCTTTTGATAGAAGGTGATAGTGTTTCATTTTAAGCACAAATTATTTTGATGTGCTTGGGAAATTAAGAAGAAACAAGATGAACTCAAGCTTTTTTCTCCTCTGCAGACTTTTTACAAGTTTCACTACTTAGACTTGAAAACATATATACTTTAAATAATCATGATGCTATTGGCACACAGCTGGGAGGATGACAAGAAATAAAAAACATTATGTAGTATACAGAGGTTATATACTATTAAAACCTCATCTACCCTTAGTAGTTAGATAAGATACTATTATGTCCTCATATGTCCTTAATAGTAATGCGTGTTTTATTTTGGAACTATACCTTAACACATTTTGAGCTAATCTTTAGCTTTTCCATGTCTGGGGCACTGACCCTTCTTGACTCTTTTTTCAAATCTTTTACTATTTTTTTCTCAGGCCCACAGTAATAGTAATATAGACAATATTTTATTACCTCATAAAGTCTTCTGTATTGTTATTGTATTTCACACAATTCTTTTAAATGTGGTAATTTGCAGGCATAAAGCATGAGGCTGTTTAAAAAGCAGGATAAAAAAAAAAGCTAATTTTCACTTTAGAGGACAAACATTTGTCTCTCAACTTCTAAGAAAGAAGAGAACAAGTAGTGGGTCTCTGTTGTCTAGCAGAGTGTTTAGTGTTGGTACAAGCAGCCATTTATGCCTTTCTCTTTTTAAAAATCTGATACAACATTGCCTGATTCTCTGCTCTGCTTTCAGGGGTGATACAAGAGGAGAAAAGCTGTGATGAACCTTGCTCTTTCTGTGTGAAAAGATACTTGTATGGTACAATCAAGGACCTACTATGAGGAAGCAGAGAAGAAAATCTTTACTTGACAGGACCATTTACCTAAACTTATCTACAGCAAAACAAACAAACAACAACAACAACAACAACAACAAAAACAGAAAACCAAACCAAACCAACCAAACAAAAAACAAAAACAAAAACAAAAACAAACCTTCAAAGTGTTGAAGTTTCACTTTTTTTTTCCCTAACTTGTATGCACTTAGTATCTGTTTTTAATTCTTAGTGCTAATTCTGGGTGAGCCAAGACTTATGTGACCTTGCACAAGTTGTTTAATTTCTCTGAGCCTCAACTAACTTGGCAGAGTAACTGGACAAAAACAGAAGATCATTGGATAAAACAGATGGGAAAGCAAAATAAACTTCCACAAAGCATTATACTTTGAGGTGAGTAATTTGAGGGGAGGTGGTGAAGCAAGCAATAGACTGGATGCAGATTCCAAACAGATCACCTAGTTGACCTACTGAGTGGAATAATTCCAAGGAGTTACTTATCTGAAAACATAATATATCTGTCCATTTCTATGCATGTGTGTTTGTGCATATACATATGACAGAGAGGATGCTGAAGAAGTTCAGATAGTTCAGAGGAAATTTTATAGCCCTAAATGCACTTGTGAACTACTCTTATGCCATCACAAACAACAAGGTAACTTGTAGACAAATGTTTTTTACATGAAAATTTCTGTAATGATGTATGTATGTGAATAAATAGCTTGAAAGCACAACATGGACCAGTAAAATAGAGTGCATGCAGTGCTTTCTGCGTTGTGTGTTAATGAAGAGTTACTTGGAATTAATTGAAGGAGTTCGCTTAATTTTTGTTTTGTTAGAAGCTCCAAAGGATTTCTCTTGCAGTGAAGCAAGAAAATGGAGCCTGACATAGCTTCTATTGGCAGTTACATTTGGAAATGTGGTTAGTGTAGCTTACTAGTAAAGCTCAAGTTTTGGCTAAATGATATAAAATGCACATTACTTCAAAGATGATTCCTAGAACTCTGTATATAAGTGGAACTTCTGGTTTTCCTTGTAAACTAAATTAGCCAATAGTGTCTTCTGGGCTTGCATTTCATGTTTTAATGTTAAGAAAAAACTGCATTCATGAACTCATGAATTGGGACTAAAGCATACTCTCAGATTCTTTTGCATTATATAAATACCAGTAAAATTAATTTGAAACATAAATATAGACGCGCAGTTCCACTTGACCTTTCTCGCTAGAAAATCAGAAGCAACTCACATCATGACAAATGTTCTGACTAAGAACTACAACATCATTGCTTTAGCAAGGCAGTATAAGCTGCCAAACATTGATAAGGCACTGCAGGGTTCAGGCGCTATTGTTAGTCAAGATTCTGGGGCAAATACTCTCCTGTAGGTGTAGATTGTAGCTCATCTGTGTATTCTACTCAAGGGAAAAAATTGTTCAGCCATGGACATTGAAGTGTCGTGAGATATTTCTAGGAAGTGAATCAAGCCAAATGGTTTTGCCAAACAAAGAGAAATGCTACTTTTTCAGACTATAAGAAACTACTTGTGTCTGTACTATTTTTTGTTAAATAACATTCTCTCGCTGGTATATGTTGACTTGTTTTAAGGAACTTGGATTTATTAAGGACTTTAAATAGCAAATTACCCTTTCCTTCATATTGCTAGGCTTACTAAGGTTCTGTCAGGTTTGATTTCTCTGTGCCTAAGTAGCTTGATGATTTTTCTGGTGGTGATCTGGAGGTGCAAAGAAAAGCAATGAACGATTCACTCCTTTGTTTTAAGACATGAAAATTATGTCTATCCTTTTAGCTTTTCCTGGTTGCGGAACAGAAAAATTAAGTAGCCTAAAACCAAAAAAAAGTCTTAGACAGTCTCGTCCCTTACTAGAGGTTTCAAAGTTTGTCATAGTACAGACACTAATTGAGACTATAGTTTAGAGATTATCTGATAAACAGATTATTTTGTAACTGAATTGATTACTTCACCATACCATAAATTTTGTATGTTTTTGGAAAGCAATACGGAGAGAACTCACTTTGATGTTGTCATATTTGTGCTTGCACTGAAATCAAAAGCCTTTGGAGGTCTTAGAATAGCACTGAGTATTTTTGCAAATTTCATAATAGAGAGTTTATTATGTAATTTAGCAGCTGGAAGAGCTCATGCAGAAAAGGAGCCAATATGATGTGGGCGGGTACTATAACAGATTACCAGATCATTTTTTATGAGTAGATATGTGGAATCGCTCTTCTAATCTGCAGTTTTAGTATTCATACAAAGCTGTTGCCCTGCTAAGGATGTCAGTCACGTGTGGCTGACCCTATTTAGCCTTTTGTAGTGTAGCAAGAGAAATCACTGTTCAGCAACCTGGCTTTGCTTTCTGTCTTTCTTTCTTAATCAAACACAATCAAACTAGATGTCGGTTCTGCCTTACATTACTTTATGAGCCAAGTGATGCCAGGATCATGATTCTGTCAATCTTAAAGGAAGTTAAATTGTAAAAATGTCATATTGGTCCAGCACTGAGGTACAAACCAGTGGCACACCTCTGTGAAGGTGATCGGCAGTCAGCAAATGTTGATTCCACACCTTAGGACATTAAAGATAATATCTTTTAAAAGCAAAAACTTTCACCTGACCTTGGGGCCTCTTTGGAGGAAGATAGGGACTTATTTAAAATCATATTTAAAAGTATGTTAACTGTTAACGGTTGCTGGCTAAGAAGCCCGGTTTTCATTACTGATACTTGTTTCTGGTGTAGCTAATATCCCAAGGGTAACCTTGAAACCCCAACAAGAGGTTCAGGCAGGATTCTCCAGTGAAGCAAAGGTGCTGTTGTGGGGTATCCATCTCGTTCTTTCACCTCTGAAACCATCTGTTGGCCCAAAGCCTTGAGGCTAGTCACTATAAAAGATTGTCAGGTGAATTGACTATTTCTCACATCATTGTTTTATTATGGTAGGGAGTTTCCAGGCTAATCACTTGAATTTTAGTAATAATGCTATAATTTTAACATCTAAAAATTCTTGATTTACTAATATTTGCAAGTCCTGTAGAGCCTGATGGCAGTGTACAATTACCAGTTGCTAGAAAGAACAAAACAAGAATACCCATTTAAATATATTAATGTAGATGTATTTATTAGCATTATCAGATTTTGCTGATATACACTCAGTAGATTACTATGTGTTTTATTTCCTTGTGAAAATGCGACAGCAATATCTTCCTTGTTCGACTTACTTTTTTTTGTGGCTTTCAAATGAGCAACGTCTGGCACACTTGCTTCTTTACATTAGCTGAGTCTTGAATTTTCAGAAGAATTAATATATACTCTTTCAGTGTTCATGCCTTTGAGCTATCCCAAGACTCATAAAGCAAGAAGGATTAATAGGTTCAGCATTTTGCTCATATAACATGGAGAAATCATTTAGAAAAGTGATTTATGGTGTTGCAGTGAAACAGTTCATAAAGGACAATGTCTTTCTAGTTAGAATTCTAATGCTGTTACATAGGAAGGGCTTTGGCATTTGAAGGAAAAGTCAGCTGTGTTGTCATCAATTTATAACAGGCTATTTGAATGTGAGGTAGAGGGAATACCCCACAAAACTTTTTATTTCATGGAATGTTAGCTTCCTTGACAGTTAAACTTAATTAGTTATGGACACCGTTTGACAATTAGCCATAAATTTGTGATTGTGGTGAAAGATGTTTGGAAGATAAAATGAGACACTAACCTATGCAGCATTTCTGTGTGTATAGAAGAGGTAATTTATTCAAGGATGAACCTCTAATTCTCCTGTCTTTGACATACTAAGATGACATAAAATGGGAAGGTTGAGACAGGCTTACCTAGTTTATTTCCACTTCAATATTCAGCAACAATAAAATTAGAATATATTTTCTTGTTACCAGCTGACCTGATACTTTTCAATGCACACTAGAATGAAAGCTATTATAGTGGTCCCCAGATATTTGAGTCTGTTCCCATCCCCCTTTGCTCTTCCACATTCTTTTATTACTAGTTCTGATTTAAATCTCAGCTCAGTTCTTCTCTCAGTTTAAAACCAGCTGAACCAGATCCTAACCATCAACTTGACTGTTAGTTGATTTTGGGAGCTTCTCTGCATGAGGCTGCTGCTCCTGCCCTGGTGATCACGGGAAGCAGGCAAGTAGCTGCTGACACACTAATAACATAACCAATGCTCCCTGGGGGGTGGAAGAATATTTTCTTTTCCTTTGAAGTTTGCATATATCTTCAAAAAAGTTTAAGGTACTGCACTAGCATGGGCTGTGGAACGAAGAGGAGTGGGGCATGGATTGGCAGGCAGGGAGTTAGCTGAAGTGACAGAGAGGGGTTTGTTAAATTATTAATGAAATGTGTAAGTTCTTCTGTGTGCAGAAGTAGAATAACAAGTCTTAGGGGACACATGTAAAGCTTTGTGAAGGGTAATTGGGACCAGTCATGGCATTAAGGGGCTGACCTAGACAATGCCTTGCTTGCTAGATTAAGTACAATGAAAAATCAGAGCACAACTTTATATCAAAGAGCAAATTAACCCTGCCACCTTCAGCTTTCTTCTCTTAACTGTTAACATCACTGGATGCTGGTTGAAAAAATTATGGGTCTGATATTCTGACAATATATTGGTATCATATGGAAAAGTATTGGGAAAGGTGCATCATGAACTTCAGTTTATTCTTACATTGTCCTTATAAAATTTAGGGGAAAATGTAACACATCTTCGTAATGTGACTATGTGCAAATACTAGAAATCTGGGAGAAACAAACAGAAATAAGGTAAGTTGACCCTGGTCTTTACAAAAATTTTACTACTATAGCTTAATGAAATATACAAAAATAAGAAATTTCAATAACAATAAGATTCCTGCCACAAAAATGAGGAAAATTATGAAGTGGATTATAATTTACATATAAAGTAGACTGAGCTAAATCTTCACTGAGAGCACAGTTGCAGTACTTACTAGCTAGTGATTAGGTCATTTACTGGTGGTGGGTGATGAAACTCAAGAAAATAGTATGTTTTTAACATACACTTGAAAGCCGACACAGTCATTGGTCATAGCCAACACAGGTTCACAAGGGGAAAGTACTGTTTAACTAACACAATCTCCTTTTATGACAAGGTCACCCATCTAATTGATGAAAGGAAGCCAGTTGATGTAATCTTTTTGGGTTTCAGCAAAACTTTTGGTACTGTCTCTCACAGTATCCTCCTGGACAAAATGTGCAGCATACAGCTACACAAATACATAATGTGATGCATGAACAATCAGCTGATGGGTTGCGCTCAAGGGGTTGTAGTAACTAGTGGGGTTCGCCAGGGCTCCATTTTAGGGCCAGTTCTCTTTAATGTTTTCATAAATGACCTGGACGCATGCCTCTAATGCATACTAAGTTTACAGATGATATTAAGTTAGGAGGAGCTGTTGACTCCCTCAAGAGTAGAGAGGCCTTGCAGAGAGATCTTGACAAATTAGGGGGTTTGGCAATCACCAACTGCAGGAAATTTAACAAGAGCAAGTGCCGGATTCTGCACCTGGGAAATGGGAAGCCCAGGCTATACATGCAGATTGGGGGATGAGAGGCTGGACAGCAGCCACACAGGAAGGGATCTGGGGGTTTCTGGTCAATGGCAAGTTGAATGCAAGCCAACGGTGTGCCCTGGCAGCCAAAAGGGTGAACCATATCCCATATGGTTAGGGATGCACCATAGGGGTGCATCAAGTACGGCATTGCTAGCTGGTCAAGGGAAATGATTGTCTCACTCTGCTCTGCACTGCTGTGGCCTCACCTCGAATACTGTATGCAGTTTTGGGTGCCACAATGTAAGGAAGACATAAAACTATTAGACAGTGTCCAAAGGAGGGCTACAAAGATGATGAAGGCTCTAAAGAGCAAGACGTATGGGGAGTGGCTGAAGTCACTTGGATTGTTCAGCCCAGAGAAGAGGAGACTGAGTGGAGGCCTCATGGCGGCCTGCAGCTTCCTCATGAGGGGAGCGGAGGGGCAGGCACTGATCTCTTCTCTCTGGTGACGGCGACAGGACCCGAGGGAACGGCATGGAGCTGTGACAGGGGAGGGTCAGGCTGGAAGTTAGGAAAAGGTTCTTCACTGAGAGAGTGGTCAGGCACTGGAACAGGCTCCCCAGGGCAGTGATCACAGCACCGAGCCTGCCGGAGTTCAAGAAGTGTTTGGAAAACACTCTCAGAAATATGGTCTGATTTTTGGGTGGTCCTGTGCGGAGCCAGGATTTGGACTCAATGATGTTTGTGGGTCCCTTCCAACTCGGGATATTCTATGATTCTATACAGAGTAGGCAAATATGAGCTGTTTTACCCTTATTCTAGATGAAAGTCTGAATTCTAGTTTTCTAGTCATGTCTTGTGTGATGCATCCATGAAAATCAACTACTACATCTCAGTTAAAGAACCAACAGTTGAAAATATAATTTTGTGACAGTTTGGGAGTTTTTAAAGTGCTCACTCCCATGTGAGTGGGAGTTAAAACACCTGGGAGTATTTAGTAAAACACCTAAAATCTACTGAAGACTACAGGTAAGTGTTTTTCTCTCCTGACATCTAGGATACTGATTTGATCTGTCACTGTTTTGTAGAGAGATTTTTCATTTTTCATCTTTTTTAACCACTGGTATATGGAGACCCATCTCTCGTATATTAGGCCACTTTCCAGTGACTAAACCCTAGAGAAATTGGTATGTATTGTACTTAAAATTATTACTGAAATTAAATATATATATACATATATTTAGAAAGCGTAGAGTCCTTTTACAGTGAGGCATCTCTGGGTTTAAGAATTTAGTTTTGCTGAAACAATATAATTTGTTAATGTTTACATTTCAGAAAAAATGTTTTGACTAGCTTTGCTGAGATATTTATTGTTTGTGGGATACTGAGAGTGTTTCCAGAAGTGGGTATGTTCCATATACATAATAGGAAAAATGGCTGTGTGAAGAAAAGAAAATACTTGAGAAAGTTATGTACTTGCACTACAAAATAATAAGCTGTTCTGAGAACTGCAGGAACTGCATAGGCAGCCTTTTGCATAGCCTTTTAATAAGGATTACGAAGGTAGGATAGCCACTGTTTGACTCAATGAGGTTCAAATCAGGAAAGAGGCACATATTTTGGTAACTATTATGTTTGCTCAGTAGAATTGTTTATCACTTCCTCTTTGGACGAAATGTCCTTTTTACTGTTTGTGTCACTTGTCCCAGGAATTTTTGTAAGTGGGCGTTTTAGCTAACACTAAATGTGTATGGACTGCTCTTTCCCTCCACCATTCTTAATGAAAACATCAAATAAAATAGGACCTGAATAATGACCTTGTTGATATTCTGCTGTGATTGTGTGCATAAAACCTTCAAATCCAGAGCGCTTCATAGCTATTCATTATATTTCATAACTTCATCCATCAAAGACTGATTAGTATTTCTTGGGGGTTTTGTATATCTTTTGTTTGCAAGGAATACAGAGGAGTAAGAGACAAATTGCAGAACTAGAAGGAAAGTAGTTGGCTGTGAATTAGCTTAGTTTTGTTTGCTGCCACTATTTTTTTTCCTAAGTGAAGATGATAAATTCTGAAAAAAAAAAAAAAAAAAGTGAATTGTAGTTCTAGCTCTTTCAACCATTGCTTCCATAGATGTGTTTTTGGGAGGCATCTCTCCTCTTTCTTCCTTTTCCCTCTGCTTACCTGTCACATCAACCACTATGGTAAGTGCTGTCATATATATGGCTCCTGTTATTGGTGACCTGAAGAGAGCAGCAAATGGTTTTATGCCAGAAGTCCTGCAGTTGCAGCAAACTGCATGCTTTATCATTGTTCCTCATGACACCACATTCTGTTTAGTGCAGTTACTGATAGAAGGGAAATAATACTAAAGTGCTTTTGTTTCTCTGATCATAGAATCATAGAATTATGGAAAGGTTTGGGCTGGAAGGAAACTTAAAGATCATCTAGTTCCAAACCCCCTGCCATGGGCAGGAATACATTCCACTAGATCAGGTTGCCCTGATGTAGGACTATGCCAGGCATTAGTAACTGCTGTGGTATTCAGTACTTTGCAAAGTAATTTACTGTTTTTGGTTATTCTCAGAGTTGCCTTACTGCCTGGGGCAGCTGGATCTTGGGATCACTCTGGCCTTGTTTGTGCTACTAGGTACACGTGGTTCCATGACTGTGAATTTGCTTAAACATGATAAGAGATGTGAAATGGTCCAATTTGCAGCATTGAGATCTAAATTTATAAATCTTTTTGGGATGAAAAAGTGGAAAAACTGATGCTTAGTTAGGATCCCTGGGATGTGAGGGTCACAGGAGATAAAGGCTCTGGGATATTGAAGGCATTGCTCTGCCACTGGTGTGCCTGTGAGCAAGAAAACCAAATCTCCTTTGAGAACCAGTTGTAATTAACTCTCATTTTTCTGGGTAATGGGGATTTTGGTGCCCAAGAGAAAAGCATAGTTAACACAAAGCTATGTAAATGAAGTTTAGAAAATATAATGCCTGTGCAAAGTCCATGCAGTTCACTGCCATGTGCATAAAATTCTACTATTTTCAGTCCCAAGCTGGTTTGCGTTAACTGTAACCTGAATTACTGAGAATGCCTGCTTCCAAAGATATAAAGATGGACAGATTTTCATTGTACCAGGGTAGATCTAAATCTATGATTTTTCAAAAATGTGATATGATGGTATTTAACTGGATGCCAAAAAATCCTGGAGGAATGTCCAGAGTCCTCAAATTCCATATGTCAGAAACAAAGGACACATCTGAGGAAACTCAAATATTCAGTAGTCTCGTATCTTCTGAAATAAAAAAGAGAATCAATAGAGTTTATTTGTATCCATGGCCACATAGCTAAAAACCAGGATCTTGTCCAAGGGCTAAAGGAAAGTTAAACCACTTAAAAAATCCAGTTCCATGCTTTAGGACACTTCTACCTCTTCAAGGTATAAGCAATACTTCTGTACATGAAAACAAACAAATAATTTCTCAGCAAAATTAAAATGAAACTTCCTAGTCTTTCTTCAACAAAAACCAATGCTGAACAATGTGGTAAATTCAGATGCCCTCTAAGCACAGAATTCATTTGCAATTGCCTTCTTTTAGATCCTATTGCATTATGGATTACTGAGCTTAAGTTGTGAATTACAAAATTAATCACTTATTAATTACTTCTGTGAAGCTTGTTACACATAACTCCTTCTGAAATCAGGTAGCCTTAAGAGAAGAGATACTTGTACATCTGGTTATAAGCCCTAGAAATAATGTTTTCCAGTCAATAGTAGGTTTCCTGAAATCATGAGCTATTGGTAGGAAAAACTGGTATTTATTTTTGTAATTTAAACTATATCTAAGGCACAAACACAGCTAACTTTCTGGTATGAACTTAGTTAAAGGTTATTTTACTAAAAATGACATTTTATCATGCTGTTGTTTTCTTCCTTTGCAATTATTCTTTAGAAACTTTCCTTATATGAGAAAATAATACAGCTCATAACGTGATATGCCTAACACTGAGTCAGTGGAATTTCACAACAATACAGCTGATTGGTATCGCCATACTTTTTATTTTTATATTTATATGGATAGCTCAAATCCAACCTACCTACTTTAACTTAAATTACACACTTATTACTAAATCTTTCTAGGATTGGTGTCTCTGAAAAATTTGCTCTTATGTTTGTCTTAACATCATCTTTGCTGACAGAAGTTTGCAGAAAGGATGATATCTCACCAGAGGAGCAAAAACCAGATGATACAAGAGGCTGGCTGTATTTTCAGGAATTCTGAATCTGGGATATAGTTTTATTGAGGTAGAGGGGAAGGCATTCAGAATATAAATAATATTTCATGTTACTCTTCTCCAAATGAAATTCTTCACTATCTCATTTTGAAATTTAGTTTGGCATTATTTTGATAATAGGGTGAATAACACATCCAATTGAACATATAGGGAAGTATCCTTTTTTTCCAACCATCCTCAAATAATGGGTATGAATAGGCACGTTGGATTGATGTGCAATAAAATGTAATGATCAGTAATGTTCATTATTGAGGGTTACTCTTATTATAGAGGTAATTGATAGTTTGAGAAAACTGGCCAAGAAGTTAGGTTATCAAGAATACCATTCAGAAATAGTGGTAGCTTCCTTTACCACCTATTCTTCCAGTTTCTTTGGATGGATCCTCTAGATTTGTTCTTGTGAGTTTTGTTTTGAAGGCTACTAACACAGGGAATTATAACTGAAGCAGCTGTCTCATATTTACTATATGTTATCGTGGATCTTTTATAAGTAGTTTATTGCTGTATGACATTTACAGGGACTACCTTGGATATACTGCACTTCATATTATTTTTGGTATCTACTAATTTAGTGTTGTAGAGCTCACAAAGCTATCTGTCTTTTAATATATATGTATATATATTTAGTTAGAATATGTTTTTGTTGTTCTTCCACACATGGTTTTAAATACTTGCTATTTAAAGAAGAGCCTACCTCATTTCAGCTATTGGTTCTCTATTTTTATGGTGCAATAGAAAATTCTAGAATCACCTAAGATTCATGGGCTCATTTATGTACACAGTTCAGTACTGCACCTTTTCTCTGTCATGCTTTATTTTATAAAGCAATAAAGTGAGTCATTTTCACTAAAATTGCAGTGATAGAGCAGTAATGGATCACTAACTCCCCTGCAGCCTTCATGCCATTAAACTATGTGTAACTAATCAGTGCAGAGACTTAGGGGTGGAGTAGGATCTGGCACATTTTCAGGAAAATGCATTTCCTTTTTCAAAGTGCAACTTTGGGTGGCTTTACTCCTACTGTTGGTAAGAGGATCCGCCTAGCTGATGAGAGCCCTGCACCATCAGGGGAAAAGCTGGGGCGTGGAGGAAGCTGGTTTGGAGATTTGTCAATGCCTTGATCTAAATACTCTGAAAAGAATGACACAGTACTTGACTAAGAAACAATGGTAACACTTTGCATTTTCCACCAAATACCTTAAAAACCTTGCAAATACCATTAAACTTGTAAGTATTCATTAATTAGAATAAATAGTGTTTAGCAAATGTGAAGCATGCAGTGAAAGAAGTAATCCTATTTCATATTATTATTTGACTTACTGAAATTCCCAATAAAGTCATGATAGTGTTTTTAGATAAGTTTTGACAGAGGCTTAAAGACTTTTGGTTAATGTTACATAGGAAGTCTACTATAAAGCTGGTACAGAACCCAGATTTCCTATTTTATGGGTCTGTTGTAACAAAATAATCTCCCCTCCTTCATACAATGAATGGTTTGGTCCTACAGCTTATCCAGCATTTTGTTGTTTTAAGCCAGACTAAGTGTGTTAAAATACATGCGCACTTTTCTGAAGTAAAGTGCAAGACTCTACCATGAATAAGGAACGGTTACTCCAAGACATCACCTAGGTCCTCATTAGATGGTCTCTGTCTGGGTCTCATAAAACTGTTTTATATAAAACATGGTTATTTTCACTGTGTATATTCTAGGATGTGGTTATTCATGGCCTCGTATCTCAGTTACTGATGTATCTCTTTTTCTGCAGTCAGTGTAGCTGAACTGATGCTCACCCAGAATCCCACTGAAATGACAGTGTTCCTAGAACACTGTTTTCCCAGAATCACAGAATGGTTGAAGTTGGAAGGGACCTCTGGAGGACATCTGGTCCAAACCCCTGCTCAAGCACAGCCACCTAGAGCAGGTTGCCCAGGACTGCGTCCAGATGGCTTCTGAACATCTCCAAGGAGGGAGACTCTGCAGCTAGGTCACCTGTGCCAGTGCTTGTTCATCCTCACAGTAAAGAAGTGTTTCCTGATGTTCAGATGGAACTTCCTGTGTCTCAGTTTGTGCCCACTGCCTTGTGTCCTGTCACTGGATACAAACTGTAAAGAGTCCGGCTCTGTCCTCTTTGCACCTTCACTTCAGTTATGTATATATATTGATGAGATTCCCTTTGAGCCCCTTGTTCTCTAGGCTAAACAGTCCCAACAATCTCAGTGTTTCCTCATAGGAGAGATACTCCAGTCCCTTCATCATCTTTGTGGCCCTTCACTTGACTCTCTCCAGTAGCTCCATGTCTCTCTCATACTGGGGAGCCCAGAACTCAGAACTGGCCACAGTACTCCAGATGCAGCCTCACCAAAGCTGAGTAGAGGGGAAGGATCACCTCCCTTGACCTGCTGGAGATACTTTGCCTAATGCAGCACAGGCTACTTTTATCCTTCTTTCCAGCAAGGGCACACTGCTGACTTATATTCAACCTGGTGTCCATGAGGACTCCCAAGGCCTTTCTGCAAAGCTGCTTTCCAGCTGGGTGGCCCCAGGATGTACTGGTACAAGTACTGGGTTGTTCCTCCCCAGGTGCAGGGCTTTGAATTCTTTTTGAACTTCATGTTGTTTCTGTCAGCCCACCTCTCCAGCCTGCTGACTTTTTTCTGGATTGCAGCATGACTCTCTGGCTTATCAGCCACTCCCCCCAGGTTTTGTGTCATCTGAAAGTTTACTGTCCGTGCACATTACCCTATCATCCAGATCATTAAAGAAGAAGTTGAACAGGACTGGACCCAGTATTGACCACTGGGGTACATTTACTAGTTACTGGCCTCCTACTAGACTGCACCACTTACCACTACCCTCTGGGCCAGCTGTTCAGCCAGTTTTCAGTCCACCTCACTGCCTGCCCATCCAGCCCATACATCAACAGCTTCTCTGTGAGGATCTTATGAGGGACAGCATCAAAGGACTTTTTTCTCAGAAGTGACCACCCTTTCTATTACTAGAGCTATGTTACACAATGCGTCTCACAAGTGGGTCTCAGCTGGGAGAGGATAATGGCTCACAGAAATCTTCATTGGTTCAACTGTGACTGGTTTTGTTGACCCAACAGTGCGGCTTCAGACGAATGACTAGTGTGGATCTTGTCATTCTTGGCTGATTCATTCCCTCCAACATCTGGGGACTTGGATTGTCCAAGCAACTCCTGCCCTGGGACAGCCTGCTGCTGTTGGTCCTACAAATCATCAATGCAACCATATGCTCTCACTAGTCACAGGCAGTTTAAGAGACATAGTTGTCCATTTTTCATTTGGGCATACCATTCTGGTCTCAAAGGAATCAAACGGAAAGAGTCCATCTGGCAGCTGCTTAGTAGCAGTATTCTTTGGGGGTCAATTCTAGGGCTAATTCTGTGCAATATGGTATTAATGAAGTGAATGATGGGACAGAGATGGGACATTTGCTGTGCTCTCCGCAGATGATAGAGGACAGGGCTACTCTTCAGAAGGAGTTTTGTAGGCTGGAGAAACAGGTTTGCAGGTACTGCATGGTGTCAAAATACAGTCAGGTGCAGAGTCTTGCATGTGGGATGGGATAATTTCATGCACCAATACAGTTTTGGGGCTGACTAGCTGGAAAATAGCTTAGGTGGAAAGGCCACGGGAGCTGTAGTGAACGACAGGTTGACCATCAACCTGCAGTGTGTCCTTGCACCACAGAAATCCAGCTGCATCCTGGGCTGCATTAGAATGATTGTAGCCATCAGATCAAAGGATGTGGTTCTTTCCCTCTGCTAGGCACTTGTGAAAGCAGATCTGTAGCATTGTGTCCTGTTTTGGGCTCCCCAGCAAGATGCTCAAGAGACTGAAGCACAGGGTGTATGAGGAAAAGCTGGGAGGACTGGGCTTGAAAAAATCCAACTTTGAGCTGAAAGCTTTGAGAAAAAAATGCTGAGAGGGAGATCATATTGCTCTCCAGAGCTACCTAATGGGACACTTTAGAGAAAGTGGAGTAAGAGTCCTTTTGGAGATGCATGTTGATGAGATGGAGAGGCACAAGTTGGTACATGAGAAATTTCTTCTAGATATAAGAAATTTCTTTATTTAGTTTTAATCATGAGGATGGTCAAACTGGAATAATTTGCCCAAAGCAGCTGTGGAATCTTCATTCTTGGAGAGATTGAAAACTGAGCTAGATAAGACCATGAGCAACGTGCTTTAACTGGACCTGATTTGCTGAGGGGGTCAAACCTCAATGATTCTGTGATTCCTCCCTGGTATGTTTACTTTGATCTCATGAACAATGCTGTACTTTTACAAGCAGTGGAACAGGATGTTAGAAGCTGTTTATCTTGAAAGTTATTGGTTTGGACCTTAAAAATGAGCATTAGTTACTATTAGATAGTAACAGAGCAATTATGACCATACAGTACGGAGATATTCTCTCAATACATCTCTTCCCTTCTGTGGTTGTTTTGAATTGCAGTCTGTCCAAAACAATAAAGAAAAAAGGATTGATTCTATTGTAGAGCTGAATGATGCAGATGACACCAATACCCTGTTTGCTTTCCTCCCTCTCTGATGTAATTTGGGCTATATCAGTCTTCATTATGGGAGCTCCTGTTTTTACATTAATGACATCTTTTCTGCAAGGTTTCTTGTGCTGGTTTAATTCTGTCCTCTTGAACGGATAAAAAGGCCTCAGTGCCCCAAAGCACCGCATTCTTCTATTCATGTCAGAAGACTTTCTTCCCGTCTCCACCCATCCAGCACCCTTCCACGTCTCCATCCAGCAGCTTTTTGCTGCTGTCTTCTATAAACAACTAACTCTGTGGAACTTACTCCAGAATGTTGGAGCTTCCCAGCTTTATTTGTGTTCAACACACAGAAAGCAGAGTATGCTTCATATCTTACGGTTTAACACTTGCACCTATCACTTCCTAATGTTCTGATTATGAATCACATATATTGAAAATAAATCATTACACGTTTAGGGGTCTTCATTGTTTCGGAATGTTTGATCTGTTTTATCACAGCAGACACAGCTCTGCCTTTATGAGACAGGAAGAAAGAAATATTAAACAAATGAGAGGGATAAAAGTAGCAGCTCTGCTGTGGTAGCATTGCACTTTGCAGCAGAAACTACAACAAGATGGACTAACAAGCTCAGTATATTTATCAAATAGCTGATAGGTTTATGTCCTAAAGAGCACCATTTTTAATTTGTAGCCCAATTCTCCAGGGCATGAGATGTGTCTGAAATAAATGATGTATTATATTCATAGGTATCTGAATCCAAGTAGAAAACCTGTCTGTGAAAACATGTTCCAGCTCTGCTCACGTGAGAGACAATGGGAGACTGAAAGCAACCAGTAGACTCCCCTTGGAGGGGAAAGAAGCTGTGAAACATACAAAGACTTTAATTTCTGACTTCCCCATACTTGCCAAAATTCAAATCTCTTAAGGAGCTATGAGTGTGTCACAGCAAAATAAATCCAGGCTAAGGTTTATTTAGGTGTTCTTGGACCGTTACTGTGGTGTTATCTAGGCTGGGAGAATGATGCTTTACACTGTTAATACCAAATACCGTGTAGGAGACAATCTGTTCATGTTTAAAAACGTGGTAGCTTGGGGGCAGATAACCCTAGGATTGGCTAGAACCAGATAGCACTAAAGCAAGAGTCATACTTAAAACATATTAACATGTTTTATACTACTACCTATATTTACGCCCAATGGGGTAAAAATGAAAGTAGAAAAAATGAAAATATATTCAGTGTGGAAATAGAGCACTCTCCCAGACCCATGTATAGGATTAATGGAAGGGTGTATCCTTTCTTTGTTCTATTATGCAAACCAGACAATACATTCAGTAATTCAATCTAATCAGACTTTCACAATCAGGTGCTGGCATAGGACTATAGCAAATATTTCCTGAATTCTTAGCCAGCCACATTTAGAGCAATTGGGAAAAATATGCTGTGGTAACCCCTTCGTTGCCAACATATCTCAAACAAGAAGCAGCAGTCCTACAGACTCTCTTTAGGCACTTTGGTCTGACAGGCCACTGTGGTTTCCTATGGGTGAAGAAAAATTGCTGCCTATATTTTTAATTCCCTGTTAGGGCTGTTCCTCAGCCTCTCAGGAGGAGCTCCACTCACTCGCAAACCAGGGTACAGCCTGGTGAGGTTCATCCCAGGTCACAGTTTGCCTGTCAGTGCCCTTTGAATGTTCCTTTTTAAGGTTGATAAAGGATCTTCCCCTGGGAACCATACGGATATTTATTAGGCATTTGCTGGTACCTGCCCTGTCTGATTGTCAGCTGCAAATCAGTCTTCTAAACTGCAAATAAATTAAGCATTTTAGCAACTGTATTTAAAAATTATCTGGGGATTCATGTGAGTTTTCTGCAACTGTGAGACATATCAGGCAGTAATGCAACATCACTGCTTTGCAAAACAGTCTGTTAAAATGACATTGTATGGGCAGAGTCTAACTAATTAATGAACATGAATACTTGCATTGTAGAAGGCTCAGAGAAACAATGCCAAAATATCTCAGAATGTCTCCACTTCAAACTGGGGTAGCATTGATTGGCTCACTTTTTGAGTGACTAAACATGATACTCAGGAACACAATGAAAATTTATACTTCAGTGAAAGACAGATTTTACATTACCTGTATAAAAAATGATCAGAATAGTGAAACAGTCCCTGTGCCAGAGCCTCTGAATACAAGAAGTCAAGTAGACTATGGAGTCTTAAAATTGCATACTTACAAAATTTTTTTGGGTAGTGTGACATGAAAAAATCAACTTCAAACATCAAATCCTGGATACAGCCATGTATACATGCAAGCTCAAAGTTGGTTCAGCTTCCTAGCTTGCCCCCAAACTCCTCAGAGATGTAAATTTCCAAAATTTCTCTTTTACTTCTTTTCCTGAGAGGTTCTCAGTCCCAAGTGCTTCCCTCAACACTTCTTTGATGACAGGAGCCAGGTGAAGACAAGAAGCAGTATTCATGACCCTCTGCAATTAAAAAGATCTCAAGTTTCAAACACTAAATCTAAAATTCTTGCAGCAAAGAGTGTGTGGGTGTGCAGCCTAGAGATTAAATGAAGTAATTCTTGCCAGCTTCTGTTGAGTAAATTGAAGTAATAAATACATTTAATTAAAAGAATATGTTCAAGGATATTAACTGCTTACAGAAGCTGTCTTAACAAAAAGAAGCTAAATTCATTATTGGAAATACTTTTATATTTTCTTGTCACTCTTGCACAGGCCAAAGAATAGCCACCAAGGAAAAAAAGAAAAAAAGATTTTGGATGATATTTCCAGACATTGACTGTTGGGAAAAACTCCATTAACTTCAAAAGCATTTAATCAGTAAGCAGTTTATGCCTTTTCTATTCTCAGTTGCAATTTTTTCTTCATTTTCAGTCTCAAAATGTTTCTGTGTGGATGAGTACATAGTCTGTTTTCACCAGTTTAGCCATGGTACTAAAAGTCTTGTAGAATGCTTCTTAGAGGCAGCCTGACTTGGTGGCTGAGGACATTATTTCACACTTGAGAACACTCTGTATATAATTGTGCCTGGTTGCCTCTGGCAAGGTAGAGCCACAAAGAATAAAACTATTCACCTACTGCAAGTGATTTTTATTCTCTTAAATTTCCAGATGCGATGGTTTAATAAGATACTTGAATTTGGGGTAAATTTAGCAAGTTGGAGAAGGATGAAAGTTGCATTGGAATAGGTATAATTTAGGTGCTGTATTCTGAAGCTGTCAGACAATCAAGGGAAGAGTTCTTTGATTCAAAAATCAAAGAGCTCTTCTTACAAGACCATCATGTATGAACAGTAGTTCAAGTGAAGCCGAGGTAAGACATAGTGATTTTGTTGTGAAATTCCATGTGTTTGCAAGGTCTGGCAGCTATTACTGGTACAAATTTTCCCACTGTTTCATTTTCCTTCATTTCTGTTAGGATCCTTAGGTTCCATATATGTGATCTTCCCTTCAATTCTTTTCATTTTGAAACTCTGTCCCTAAAATGATCCTTAATTGTTTAATTAGGATCACAATAATTTCAAGTGGAAATTTCTCAGGATACATCTTAAATTTTTGTTGTTCTGGCAGATGGCCAGAGATTCCAGAGATTTTACTCCCCACTCATTAAGACTAGCTACAAAAGCTGGTCTTAGTCAGAAGGATCTAAAAGTTCTGAGACTGGGGTTACACAGGCATCTTGAATCCTTTTTTTTTCTTTTTTCTTTTTTTTTCATCAGAAGGAATTCAGTTGCAGAAGCTGGAGGGGACTGTGGTGTGCAGGTATGACTGGGGAACCATAACTCCTCCCTACTGGACTATGTGTATGAACCTAAAAATGGCCACATTGTTCATAACTCAGGCCACAGCCAGGATTATCTCCTGGGTTGATTTTTTTTTTTTTTTTTTGAGTAAATGTTTCTTCTTCAGGTTTACTGACTTACTTTTTTTCTCAAGACATCTTTCTGACATGTCCCTCTAAGGATGATTCAGGTGGGCTGGATCAAGATGATGCTGTGGTTTGGAAGCATTTTCAGTGGTCTGGCTGCAGCTCTGATAGAGTTTATTGCTGGAGATCAAGTAGATCATTTCTGGCCATATTTTAGTCTAGAGTGAAGAAGGGAATTAGTAAGTCTTTCTCCTGAAAATTGCATTGACCTTGCTTTGGTGATGGAAGGTTCTAATGAACAGGCTGAAGTCCATGGGATTTTTTTTTTTTTGTTTAGTGTGGCCTGAACCGTATGTGTTACTCACTGAGTAAGGAGAATTATCCTTGTTGCCATGTTACTCTCATATCGCTGTTGTGGATAAATCCAGCCCTGGAAGAGAGAATCAGATACCTTCATCCAGATATGTACCCTGGCAACAAAATGATGTAACTTACCATTTAATTTACTACAACCGTACAATAAATTGTTGAGCTGATGAATAGAAAAGTTCTGTTTTATTTTGCTGTTGTTTGAATTACACAAATAATATCACTTAAGCTTCTATTTCATCCTACAAATTAAAAAAAAAAAAGTCAAAGAACTAACAGAGTCTTGAATAAAATGAGACTTTCTTGTCTGAGATTGAACTGAGAAGAAAGTAAGTGGGAGACACTGATAGATTCAGAGAAGCAGCCTGAAGAGATGGTGAGATAAGTCCTTCCTTACGAGGTTTGTATTGATATACAGAATTATGCTAAAAAAGATCTGCTTGGAATCCCATTTGTTTGTGGGATGAAGTAAAAGAAATGATGATTATGATCAGGCCTACTACACATGGAGAGTGTGTTTTAATTTTCATTTTGCAGTTATCACCTCTATTTTCTTGAGCTGTACAGAAGTGCTGAGAGCATAAATTCTGTACACGGAAATGTGTTGGAGTGAGAAAAAAGGGTGATTTGAATTTCTGAATTTCCTTAGGTGTGGATAAATACAACCATTATTCTCTCTTGATGCTCAGTATGTAGTTTCACCATTTTTAGTGCAGATTATTCTAAAGAGATACCAGCATTATTAAAGTTGATGACATCAGTACTACTCCATGCAGCATTGCACAACCTTGCATGCTTTTGCTTCTTTCCAGATTCCCCTTCCCTCTTCCTCACAAACAATTACTGCTGGAGCAGCAGTGCGGGGGAGGACATTGCAGGGCTGTCTCCTCTTTGACTGACATGCTCCTATGCCTCCCTGAGAAAACTCTGGAGCAGAGTGGAACAGAACTACAGCACCTGAGAGGCTACTGGGAGCCTGTAAATCCCAGTACAGGACTGGGCAATGGAAGGGACTGTGCTAAGGTAAAAAGGTCCCAAAACCTAGACTGATGATGGAAACGGTTTGCAGCACTTATAATACCTTCCTCATGGGGGCAGACTGGTAAGGCAGGTGGGAAGAGGAGAAGGAAAGTGAAAGACCTTAGTTTCCATGCACATCAGCTGAGAAAAGTATTGATGGTATTATGATACCATAAGATATTATACTCTTCTGTTACCAGTATTATGAGAAATTCATAATACATAATACAACAGCTTAGTTACAGGCTGTACGCTTAGTTTCATCACACATATATAAATAATAAGAGTATGAGTATATATGCGTGTATGTTCTGTAGCCTTCTGATGCATATAAGAATATTAGATTCATTACTAGTTTCCATCCTGCCAGCTGATATCAAAATTTTTCTATTGTTGCTTTGGGAAGCCTGAAATGCTGGTTAAGTTGTGGGTAGCAGCTTCTCATTTCCGCTGATCTCTCTGAGCTGTTAATTCAATCAGTTCAATTGCTTATAGTGCAGACAGCCAGCCTAATGTAAGTCTATATGAGTGCAACACACGTAGAAGAATATGATACAAACATCAGTATGGAAAGGTGGCTATAGAAATATGCAGTGTTTTATATACAGCTCTACAGTTTTAAGTGCTCCTTCCATAGGAAGTTACAAGCATACAGGACATAAAGACTGGCACAAGCTAGCTTTCCTACCTGTTATGCTTAAAAGTAACTCCCAACAGAGGCTTTAGATTAATAAGATTTATGGACCTGGACTCTTTCTATGTACAATAAAGTGACCAGGTATGAGATCCTTTGCTAGTGTGTGACTGTATCCCTCCGGATCTGACCTATAGACTATAAACTTCACACCCAAACTGTACTGCAGGAGAGAAGATAAATGAATTTAATGTTTTAAAAATAGTGATTTCCGTCCACAGCTATCAAATCATAATAAAAATGGCCAGTATGGCCAAACTAGTCTGTTTCCACATATCCATATAATTGGGATCATATGTATTCATGTCAGTTATTAATAAATCCTAGTTGTCTCTCTTTCCTTTCCCCAAGAAAACATTATTCCCATCTGAGATGGTGTTGTACTAGATGAAGCAAAGGGGAAGACATGCCCAGTGTGGTACATTAATACAAAGCTGTAAATCCTAAACCACTTTACTGCTGTCTCTGGAAGGGCTTGTATATATTTTGATTTTTGGCTAGCTGCTGTGTCTTGCATAATTTTGAAATGCTTTTGTCTGTTAAGAGTTTTACCTTTGGCTGGGTCTGACCACACCATCACCTCCTTCTGCACATGGGTGCTGGTTGGGAGAGCGAATTGCAGGTCAGAAGTGAACTCTGCTTTCACTGTAGTATACTATGCTCATTCACTTTCAAAGGACTATTTACGTGCTTATTAGGTAAAAGTATTAATTTGCAGATAGAAGCTTAAAGTTATTTTCTCCCCTCTTTTTAAGAACAAATGAAAACATGTAAATTGGCTGAATTTTGAGGACCTGCTAGTTCCAATATCAGCTTAACACTTCTCAGGACTTGGCTTCAAAGATGATAAACTCCAAGTGAAAACAGTATTACACCAGCAAAGATAAATGACTCCAATACTTTAAGATAAACAGGATTTTTTTTTTTTTAAACTCCAAGGAAAACATCTTAATAGTAAATACAGAAAAAAATTCCTCAGTCTGTTTCACCAAAGAATAGCCTTTTAAAATGTTTGTCTCTTCGTGAACTGAACAAAAAAGTACACACTTTAAAACCACACTGATGATTAAAAACAAATTACTTAGATTTTTATATTCATTTTACATCTCAGTTCTCATGGATGCATATTCGTGCTAACAATAAAACAACATCTTAACTTTATTTCCTCTATTTTCATTGATTATTTAGTTTTTGACCTCATTTTAGTATCAAACTGCTTCTAAAGCTGAAATTGCTAGGAGAAATAAAGCTCAATTTTTCATTTTTGCCCCAAAACTTTTCTGTATTTTTCTTCCTCTTCCGTACATCCCACTCACCAAGAACACAGAACCAGTAGAGGACCCTATTTTTCAGATAAACAACTACATAAATACAAATCTGAGTTGATGAGAAACAGTGCTAAGTGCATTTTGTTATACGAGAACTTAGGAAACTTCTGGGCTGTTATTTACATAACATCTTTGTTCACCTAAATGTAAATGTACAGAATATTTTAATAATACTTCTTCAGGACTTCACTAACCAAATTTGACCAAATACCCTTGGCCTGTTTTATTCTGGGATAAAGTTCTGATCTGAAACAGAATTTACACAGAAAATGATAAAATGAAGATACTGGTATCAGATAAAAAGCTCTGTTGGCTTACTATCAGCATCCCCTAGTGGTGATATTTATTATTTTCTTAGCAGACTCATATCCATAGGAAGTAATTTGATAGATTTGTTTACATGGATTAGAAGATTAAGAAACTACTGAAGCCTTAAAAAAGACCTGTGAAAAAATATCATTTTTTTTTAAAAGGGTCTTGCCTGTTTAAAATTATTTTAGAGGTGACAAAACTAAGGAAGTAAATGAAAAGCCAATTTCTTCCATCATGTATCTGGTTCACTTAATGAGTGTTGCTATGAAAATTTTAATATAAGGACAGGCATTTTAAAACAGCCTTATTTTTGGTTCTCATAGATGAGATCCTTCCTCTTATTATTTGTTGTCATAATATTGGAAAAAAAAAGTTAAACACACAAAAAAAGTTAAATAGAAAATCTGTCAAATGTGAACTTTTTTTCAAAGATATGTTGAGATTGTGCTGCTGTCCATTTACCTTTTACTTCATTTAAATTCAGTTTAGACACTGATGTCTAAAACAGCTGATAATATTAATTTGTTAGATAAAGAATAAAGGCACTTAAAAAAAGGCTTGAGTGACTCAAGAGGCTGAATTCCATAGTTTTTCACTGATATCTTACTTTTGTGCTGAACCTAGTTCATTTTTAATCAAAATATAAACTGTGCTGAAAACTGACGGTACATGCTTAAACCTGCAACATAACAGTTAACATAAATCTCTGTTTCTTTCATCTGGCCAAAAGACGAGGTCAAAAAAAAAAAAAAATCTATTAATAGGGGGAACTGAAAATAACATTATAAAATTTGGTCTCCATTGCTACTGTATGTGCAATGTTACAGTTTGGCAGGGTCTCACTGTGGTCTCAAAGTTCTGCATTTCTTAAAATCATTCCATGTGTTTTCCCCCTCTACTCTAAGCAAACTATTCTAAACATCGCTCATGCAATGGGCAGTGCTGCAACGGAGCTGGTGTATATAATAGTTTCTAGACTAGTGTAGAAGAGATTGAATTTGTGAAGGCTGTGTTTCTGACTCTCTGTTTGGGACTCTGAACAGCTCCTGCTCCCTTTGTCGACATCTCCTCCAGGGATGAATTCTTTAGATTTTGTCAGATTCGGTATGGTGTGGCACACTAAAACATTTCCTGTCAATTTGGAGTTGAGTAAATGCTGTCTCACTCTGCTGATACCTATTTTACTCTTCTTAGTTAAGATAGATTGACAATGTTATTGTGTGCTATTGTCATTTACTTAAATATCTTTTAAACAGTCTTTTGATTTCCTTTTCGTTAGTTCCAGATCAAAACCTACCGTTCTAAAATTAGGCAAGAAGGCATTTTAAGGTACTTATAAGCAGTGTCAAAATGTAGACAAATATCCCTAGAGAGCTGATGAACAAAAGGAAGGGGATGGTAAGGAGGAATTTGTGTTACAACTTTTGACAAGTGTCTTATCTGTTGGTTTATTAACCCTGTGCAATCTACATTTAAGACTCTAAAGCAAAGATGCTGGCTATATTTTATATTTCTTTTACTGTTCACAGCACAAGGGAAATTCAGTTTGTTTGTCACTGTTGGCATTTACTGCCCTGTTACTGTCCCAGCACTCACAATTATTGTACTAGGAATGTTAGAATACATCCCTGACATCTGTTTTTATTATTAATGGTCTTGTCAATGAATGTGTACCCCTTTTTGTGTGTGGTACTATCTCCTTCCACTATTGTCTTAAATGAGTTTAATACCCATTGTGAGAGGAAGTATTATATATCTTTTCAGACAATTGGAAAAAATTCTTTACTATGAGGGTGGTGAGGCACTGGAACAGGCTGCCCAGAGAAGTTGTAGATGCCCCATCCCTGGAGGTGTTCAAGGCCAGGTTGGATGTGGCTTTGGGCAACCTGATCTAGTGGGAGGTGTCCCTGCCCATGGCAGGGGAGTTGGAACTGGATGGTCTTTAAGGTCCCTTCCAACTCAAACCATTCTGTGATTCTGTGGTTGTATGATTCTATGAGACTGTAAGGCCTCTTCAGCCCCATGCTGAAGAGTCCCAAACTTTTTAGTCTCTTATCTCTACAGCCACTTAAACATCTAGTTACCCTTCTCTGCACCTTCTCTAGCTCTAGCTCCTTCCTCAGATGCAGAGACCAGAACAGTGCATAGCAGTCGAAATATGGGCATGCCAAAGTTTCTTAAAATGACACAGTGATGGCTTTTATCCCATTCTCAGCACCTTTCTGTTGAAGTACAGTATATTGTTGGTTTTGTTAGGCTGCTGCTGCACATCCAGCCAATGATCTCAGAGAACTGCAAGCGATGACTCCAAAATCTTAATTACAACTTCATTTTTTGAGTTCCTCACTGTGTATGCAAATTTTCAGGTACTTTTCCCTGACTTTACCCTTAGCTGCCCTGAGACTTATCTGCTAACTTTTTGCCCACCTACAAAGCTTGTCAAAAACTTTTGGCACTCCTGGACAACAACTTAGCTTTTGGCCACCTAGAAGAGCTTAGAATTGGCTGAAGACTTCCAGATTTCACAGTACAGTGGTTTCTTTAGATCATTGATGAAGAAGCTGAAAGTAGCTGTAATCTTCTTCAGTGCCCGGAGGTCTCTCAGTGCTGTCTTCTCTTGATCCTGAAGTGTTCATTAAGCCTTGTGTTTTGGTTCATATTGTTTATACCATGACAGATATATATATATATATATATAATTTCCCTCCAGTCCTGTGGAAAATTTTCTTTAATAATAAAAAGCCTTTTGAAAAGCCGTACAAAGTATGTCTTCTGGATTTCTTTTATCCACATGCCTACTGATACACTCAGAGAACTTCAGAAGGGCAATGAGTCAGGGTTTCCCTGCACAAAAGCCATGCTGGTTTTCCCCAGAGACTATTTATCTATGTGCTTGTTGCTGTTTAAGAGCAAATGACAATATGGAGTCTAAATGGATTTGGACACCAAAATGCCTTAATCACCAAAATGCCTTAATCAAAGATAAATGCAATTTTATGGGTTGTGTGACTTCCCTGGTTTTGGGGAGAGATGGAACAGTCCAGAAGAAAAGTCAGACAGGTCAGTGCAGCAGTCCCAGCAATGTGGTGCACACTCCAGGAGGAGTCCAGGACAGTCCAAACAGACTCTCTCCGCTTATGACTCTGGGATCCCTCCTCATGTTCCCAAGGGGTCTCTCCCCTCACCTACCCCTGGGGTACCTCCTCACATGCCCTGGGATCTCTCTCTCATGTACCAGGAACAACCCCAACCTTGTCAGTTACTGGGTCTGCAGCCAATACCTAACTGGGATTGCCAGTTCACATCCCCTCAGGAGCTCATTGCTCCTGAGGTGCTTTGTAGTTTTGCTAATGAGGCTGCTCCCCCATACAGTGGGGATAACTGGAGTTTATATCCTAGCACTGGTGCCAGCCAGGCCTACGCTTACCAACTGCTGCACAACCCACCCCTTCATCTATATACAGCTGTTCATACAGATCAGTTCCTTGCATTGTCATTTACCTGTACTACCAGTACCACTTTCAGTGCTGGAGGTACTTGGGTCCAGCACAGCATGCTAGGGTCAACATTTGGACTTCAGTAGAAGACACTGCTAGCCATTTAGTGCCTGCCCAAAGGTATCACATATCATTGGACTTCCCCCACAATGCAAATGCTTTCCACTGTTGTTTTCTGGCAATTTGCAGGTGGTTGGCACATGTTGCCACTACACATCATACACAGTAGTTCTATAAGTGCAGCTAAACCAAGTTCTCTGTTGTGCTCCCAGTCTAGGTCCCTCACTGCTACAAGCAGCCAGGGCTGCACTGTTCCCCTTTGCACACTGATCAGCCCTGCATTATGCTGTTCTGTGGCTCTCTTGTTTGGGATGGGTGCATTCAGTTGCTGAACTTGCGTGAGTTTTCATTGTGTCTGCTGCAACCCAACTGTCCAATAAATATGGGCACTGTCATTGCAGAGAAACAATTTCCCACAGCTAGCCTGATGATGCAGAGCTTGAGGATTTAAATACTGTTCTTTATTTAGTACGGTTGTAATAGTCCATCAAGTACTTCTTTCTCACATTCCTGAATATGAAAGGGAAATACCAAGTTGCTCAGGAACAGAGAACTGTTGGTGCTGTGGCTTTGACACGTGTTGCTAGGAAAGAAGAAGGCAAGTTGGGAAAAGCATCACACTAAAATGTCAAGACAAAAGGACATCCCAATATGAGTCAGTCATCACTCGCAGTGGCTTTTGACTAAAAGATCCTTATAGCTGTGAGCAAGAAAACAATCTCTGCCAGATTATATCTGCTATGTTTAAGAAGCAGTCTATTGTAATTTCCTGAGCTGGGGAGGAAATCCAATTGCTGTTGCATTCAGTATCTAACACCAATTTCTCTTTTGAATTGAAATTATCTACAAGACTCTAAATTTTGTCTAGCAGTGTAGATTAAAAGCAATAATTGAACTGAAAACAGCAATTTCTCACTGAATGCTGTTTATATCAGAATTAAGCATCAGATAATCAGACTGAAAAAGAATAAAAAAGCTATTAAAGGTAGGGCAGAAGAGATAAAAAGTAAGCTCAGAAAATTTTTTTTTTCTGGATTCTTTTACAAAATAGCTGAATTTAGGAAAATGGAAATTCTTAGAAATTAAGCTAGTGGTATAGTGAAGGAGTACATCTCTCTTCTAGGCATTATCTGGTGTTTCAGTCTCTGTCATAGCCAAGCAGCCAGCTAGACTTCTTAGTTGATCACTCACAGGCATCTGTGTAAATGAAAAAAAAGATCTGCATTACTCCTTATCACGAATACCTTCACTTTCCCATCCTGTACACTTAGGTGGACTACCTCATGCACTGTGTTGCAAAGAATTGTGGACATGCTAGAAGAGAACTGGAATTCTTAATTTGGATTTTGTTTTAGTATGACTACAGAGAGTTACTGTCACCAGTAATTGGCCTGGGCAAATAAAATGTTTCTCCATCTGGATCCCAAACAGGAATAAAGTAAAACTAACCCCAAATATTAATTTAGTTTGAATTGCTTTGAATTGGATTTACAGTTACTTTACCTTGCTGAAATAACCATTTTATATTTCTTGCAAAATGTTCCATATGAACCTAAGAATTTCATTTTGTTGCCTTCATCTTCTAGTCATAGTTTTACTTCAGTATAATCTCGGATACAATGCAGAGCTGTAAGAATACAGAGCATTAAAACTCTTGCTCACATGGCTGATAAATGGCAGATAAAGTTTTAAAGTTTGTCCCTGTAAAAATGTTCCAAAGAAACACCAATACCTACCTTTCTCTCTTATTTTATGTATGTATTAACATTTCTAGAATTTCTCAAATTAATTCTAAAATGATTAATATATTAACATATCTAGTTTATTTGCTTAGCAAATTATTTAAAATTATGTTGATTTTACATTGACAATAATTAGCTACCCTATCATTACAACTGAACCAGATGGCTTATAAAAATATCTGATTTTAAACCAGTTGTGAAGCTAAGTTTATATGCTGACGTCAAATGTTATTACATTTCTTGCCCCATTTCTCAATTAACAAAAGCTTTTTCCTAGTGAAAAACAGATAGCATAATTCAGTCACTTTTATGCCTTCTAATTAAGTAGGCCTCTCAAGGGTCTAATTTTCTGCAAAACTAAAAATCCCAACTGTGAGAATACAGTGAAAGAAGGTCAACAGCAGTGACTGAGAACAACTTACTTCAGAATACTTCACAACATGGACATCTGTGCATTTCCCTCTAATGTAGTTGACCTCTCCCTAGTAGAGCTGAGATTTCAGTTGGGGTTCCTCTGGTAAGGAATGATTCATAGGCTGTATTTTTCAGCCATTGTCTAACAGACAAATTTCACCAACCTTAAATTGAACCCTAAAAATGTATTCAGCTGAAACTATTTGCTGAATTGCCAAGTGACTCTGAAATAACCACATCTTCATTTATTAGCAAATGTACTTTCTTCCTCTGGCCCCAAACAAAATGCATGTTGAAGTCATACTGCTCATGGCTCTGGCACAAAGAACTTTTAAAGCAACCTTTCTCTTGTTGTCACAAGTGTGTCAACAGTGACACCAATGAGTCTCCAGAAATGTCATGTTAGTTGTCCTTAGTGACAAAAACTGTAAGACTTGCAGCATATAGCTACAAAGAACTTGAAAGACTCTCTTCTCTCTTCTTATAATGTGATGTAGTTTCAAAGACCCTCGATCTGCCAGAAGCCACAAGAGAAATTGTGACTTGCAGTAAATAGGTGTTATGGAGAAGCCATATGGTTTTCTGATATTGCAAGGAAGCTATATAATCCCTTTTAGCCTAAGAAAACTTTCGTTTTCCTTAAACCCAAATTCTCAACTCCATAAAACTTCCTAAAAACATTTTTTACATAAATAAAAAAGTGATCAAGAACAATGTTTGCATCAGTAGTAGTATGTCTTTCAACAGACAAATTCTTCTAGCAAAGTGAGAGACAGAATCATGAACAAAGTACCTTTTAGCTAGTAATGATTACAGTTTGCTAACATCCTTGATGAATATTTTAAAATAATTTTGTTACTGCAGAAAAATACAAATTGAGAACTCTCTATCTGGAAACATAGTAGATCAAGCTGTTAAAACAATGGGCTTTTGTTCCATAATGAAAGAGCTCCAACCTCAAGTTTTGAATTTTAATCAATGTAACCTTAACCTGCAGAAATAGAAAACTGTAAAGAACAAGAATTGTGCTGAGTTTGAAAGTAGGACAGAAAATAAAGGTAGAATTCAGTATGGTATGATGTTTCTTAAAGGTAAAATTGTGGTCATGCTGAGATGCATGATTGGCAGTGAAAAATATCTTTGGACTACTCAAAGATCAATTTTAATTGGAAGTTAGGTCAGATGTAGGAAAGTAACTTTTGGTGACCAAGAATTTATGTCTGAAACTAAGTCGAAATAATGATCAAAATCACAGGATTCTAAGGCTTGAGGTGACCTTAAAGGTCTTCTAATTCACTTAACTACTTTTAGGCAGGATCAGCTATAGCTAACATGTTTCTGATATGTCTAAATTGTTCTCAGACCTTCGATGACAAAAAGCCAGTTTGTCATTGCTAACTACTTTCCAAACACTATTATCCTTAACTTAAAAAAATATGAAATTCTTTCCTTACTTGCAATTGAAATGTACTTGTTCTTTTTCTGTCCTTCCCAGGACAGAATAGTTCATCCCCTTTCTTTGCAGTTACTTTATTAAGGATTGAAGACTGTTGTCATAAAACTGACTTTACAAACTTCAATAATTTTAGTTTATTCTTTTTCCTTATAAGAATGCTTCTTAGACATTGCTGTTAGACTCCTTTCATTTGTTTTATATTTTTATCATAATAAGTACCTAAACTGAACACAGTACCTCAAGAAAGGTAATGCTGTTTATGAACAGAGCAGAAATTTTACTTCCTATGTTTAATGGAGACTTATCTTTCCTTTTCTTCTTTTTCCTCTTCCTCTTCTTCTTCCTCTCCCTTTCCCTTTCCCTTCCCCTTCCCCTTTCACTTTTCCTTTTATTTTTATTTTTTTTTTCACCCTAAGAGATAGTCTTAATTGTATTTGGATTTACTGCTTGGAAAATCACTTATTACTCTGGTGTCTTATCCCCTCATTTTTTCTATATGGCCACTTCTGTAGCTTCCTAGAACTCTCATATGGTTTGTACATGTAGGTTTTATGCCATATTTGAGTCAGACAGCATACAACAACTGGGAATGCTGAGACAGTCCCCAGCTGTGGTGATGTAGATTCTGCACAAATTCCTTGTTCTCATAGGACACTCAACCAGGATGTTCAATTTTCAGAAGAGCACAGTGCCCACAGCTCCTTCTGATTTCACTGTCTCAGCACTCTAAAAACCAAGACACAAGATGAGTTAAAAGATTGTTAACCACAGGTCTCTAGAGCGGTCTATTCAGCAGTTGCTGTCATTGAGCATAACTCCTATTGAAAAGTCCTCTAAAATCTTAAAACTCTGACTACCAGTCATTGATAGAGCAAAACTAAAATGGTTATCATTTTTCTCTTTTCTGTTTAGTGCCAGTTTGATTCCTGTAAAATTGAGGTATTCACAGGTGACTTCATGAAGTACAAAACAACAAGTTGTCTCAGAACTTCTGTATTTGTGACCACCCCAACTGTCACTTATCTAGTCCGCTCCTGAACCGGTCCTGACTAGAGACCAACTGATAGAGGGAGGCCCTTTTTGTGACAGTTTAGGCAAATATACATTCAGAAATAAGAAAGATCTATCAAATAGATATTGTTCATTAGGTGTTTTGGACAGTAGAGAAAATGTAAGAGACTCTGAGTATACTTTCAGGTAAAGAACGGATTTGAGATTAAGCACTACAAGCTGCCCTTGATTTTTTTTTTTTTTTTTTACATTGGAAATTATGTTGAGACAGAAAGAGATGATGCTCCTCAAAGATTTTTGGAGATTTTGAAAGAAAATACTAGCTGGGAAGCCTGTGATAGGGACCCTTTGTAAACCTGTGCAAATCACTGTCCTCCCTTAAATCTCTTGTAATAAGTTTAAGGTGCACTGACGTCTACAAAAAATTTGATGAGGTCAAAAATTCCCAGTTTGCTGATTCTTGCCTGTCATGCTAACCAATACAATCCCATCACTGTGCCCTGATCTGTCCGTTTTGATCTGCTGTGTCTTGTCTTATATGCAGATGATAGGCTCTGTGGGGCAGGAATTAAGTTTTAGTACTGCATCTGTGCTTGTGATAAGGAGCCCCTGTTCCCTGAAAAAGGTCAATAGGTGCCACTGTAATATGAATTATAGAAACCCAGTTGCGCTGGTGCTTGGGTCACGTTTACTATTTTCTCTTTTCTGCTCAGAGGAACACCACAGTGGTCCAATCTTATGGTTTCAAAGACATTAAGCTCCCTGATGTCAGATCTTCAAATTCTTTGAAGGCTGACTTAGCCCTTCACTCCTTTGAGAAAACTAAACTGCAGTTTTCTGCATACATTTTTTCAGCTGTCACCTTAAAAACCCACCCAGTGCCTTAACAATTTGGACACTACACCTCTCTTTCACTCTATCCTACCACTGCATGGCTTTCTGTACACAGGTTTTCTGGTCAACTGTCAGTTATGGTCCTGCAATATATACTTCTCAAAACATACTGGAAAAATAAACTCCTGAAGAGATAAATTTTGTAGCATATTTGAGTAAGTGGGATAAATAATTTAAAAAAAGGTATATTATTGGAAGTTTTAGGAGAAAGGTAAGAAGTAAGAGTGACTGATCTTAAAAAAGATCCATTACTTTAACAACCATTTATGTGGCAGAATGTCAAAAAAGATTAAAATAAAGAACTTTGATTCTTCTGTGCAGGATTTTTTAGGCTCTTAAAGTCCAACCTTATTCCTGCCTGTCAGGAGAACAACTAATGAAGGTCTTTCTGAGGGCTTTTGCTGTGATCCTTGGGATTATAAAGGAAGGGTGAAAAATGAATATTCTACTTTCTCCAATAGTGATCTTCAGACATTCCTAAAATACTTTGGCTCAAGCTGCTTTGTAGTCTTTGCACAAATTTGTCTTGGCAAGACTATTAATGATTTGACTTTCATTTCAAGTTTACTTTGTGCTGGCAAGAGCAATGAGTAGTGATGAGGAATATTACTTTATTCCTACCAGCAATTAGGTTGCTCGGTAACCATAGTACTACTTGCAGGGGGGAAATCCTGTCTAACCATCAGTAAACTTTGTTCAGAACATTTGTGACATTTATGAACTATAATTCTTGCTCTCTCTCTGATCCTCCCTTTGTTCTCAGCAAGCACTTCAAGTGCTCCAAACTGCCACTGGGTCAAAAATCTCAATAGTTTTTAGCAGTAAATAGCAAATCTAACATCCTCATTGTGAAAACTAGGGAAAAAAAAGAAGTACTTAGAACAAGACTGTCTATACTGCAGGATGTAAACCAGTCATATAGTCACATTATGGCAATATAATTATCCTTTAGAAGGATGTGCATATTTCTCCGAATCTCTTAGGAGTAGGCACTGTGAAAGAACAAATGAAAAACAAAAGAAACAAGAATAAATAGGCAGATGTTTTAAAATGGCTTGACAATTTCTAAATCTCATAATAGTAAAAAAAGCTCATCAAAATAAGAATATTTTACCCTTTATTTTCTGCACACTATCAGAGAGACACTAGAAGAAGCAGAGTCTCAGCTGAGTTGCTGTAAAAGATTCTGCAGCTTCCATGTTTCATTCTTCTGTAAAATTTAATTCAAAGAAATCTTGGTGTCTGGTATATACAGCTCATCAGCTTGCTCTAGCAGCAGCAGCATGACTGCAAAGAGTTGCTATGAGGAGCATTTATGTTTCTTGAACTCCTGACCTACCTGAACTCTTTCAGCAGTGTCTTTTCAGTGTGTGGTGTTCCTACATGAAGATATTTTGCAGTTTCATTTTCTGCAAGGCTCATATTGGTGAAATATTTAATTCTTCTCCCCCATACAACTGTACTTGCATATATCNATATATATGTGTAGGCATACACTTATTTATACTTATAGCTATACTGATATCTATATCATACAACTGTACTTGCATATATCTGAATCATAGAATCATGGAGTGGCTTGGGCTGGAAGGGACCTTAAGGATCACCTAGTTCCAACCCCCCTGCCATGGGCAGGGATGCTACCCACTAGATCAGGTTGCCCAGGGCCCCATCCAACCTGACCTTGAACACCTCCAGGGATCCACAACTTCTCTGGGCAACCTGTTCCAGTGCCTCACCACCCTCTGAGTAAAGAACTTCCTCCCAACATCTCATCTCAATCTCCCCTTTTAGTTTAAAAGCATTCCCCCTTGTCCTATCACTACCAGCCCATGTAAGAAGTCACTCTCCATCTTTTCTATAAGTCCCCTTTAAGTACTGAAAAGCTGCAAGGTATCCCCAGAGCCCTCTCTTCTCCAGGCTGAACATCCCCAGCTCTCTCAGCCTTTCTTCACAGGAGAGGTTCTCCAGCCCT
>VXAL01004226.1:0-23102 GCA_013399475.1 Chauna torquata
TCTAGACACTTCCTGCAGTCTGAGGTCCGCACTGCAGCCTTTCCTTTCAGCTGCTCCACCTGGGTGGAAACATCAGTCACTGCTGGGGTAGATGGTGCAGCTTCCCCAGCCAGAGCTGCAGCCTTTGATCTCAGAAGAGGGCCTACCGTTCTACCTCAAAAGTCGAGTAAGATGAGTGCCCTTGACCTGCCCAGGTGGTCACAGAATGGTGTCCGGTTGCTGAGTTATGTGTACTTTGAGTCTCCCACTCAGACAGTGGAATGGACTTCCTTTGAGGAGAAGGACGCCCTGCATGCTTTCCCATGCAAGCTGCCATGCCCTGACAGACATGCCACTCCCTGACTGACGTGCCGCACCTTGTTTGCCCTGGTTGCTTGCGCTCAGAAAATAAAAACTACATTTTTTTGTTATTGTTTTTGTGAATGAATACTGATGTTTGTAGTGCTACTTTGTATATCTCACATATCTGAGATATTATTTTTGTAGTGATTAGTGAATGTATATACTGTCTTCAATATCAGCATTTAAGGAAATAAAGGGAATAATTACCATATCTTGTAACACTTAGTTTCTCTTCAGCATACCTATTGAGTGTTGCCAAATGAGTCCAGCAACAGTCATTCTGGTTTTAGACCTGCTAGTATAAGCTCAAAAATGCCATGTGGTACAAAATTTAATTGGTGAAAACTACTCTGCCCGTTCAGATTTACCATAAAAAGAATCAAAATTATAATTTACATTCAAATGAACATTATTTTGCGCAACTTTAACTTTATCCAAAGTATTGTGTTCTTCTGCAGATAGTGTAAGCTCTATATTCTTTGATCCAGACACTCTTTATCATTTACTCTGATTAATTCAGAAGAAACATGGTTCTGACACCCAGTGCACACCAAGTCTGTGATTGCATAGGACAAATACTGAGGACATCACCGTATTGCATACAACAATGAAGTTAACAAAGCAAAATTAATAATCTAGTGTTAATATGTTCTCCACTTCTTGCCTTTTTCCAAGCCCTACTTGCCCCTTACACTTCCCACACAATATTTTTTTTTTGCCACGCACTACTTTTCTCCCTCTTTTTCTGTTTTATCCTAGATATTATTTTGCTGACATTCAAGTACAAAAGGCCATTTTATCTCACTTTCTTCCAAGGGGCTTGACCCTGCCTCAGCATAACAACAACAAAAAAGACAAATCATAAGGGAACTGAAAGTATCCTGAGGATTAGGATGAAGAAATCATCTCAAGCATAAGGAAATCATAGAAACAGGGGTAAAAAATGTTTCCTTCTCTTTAGACACATCATTCATGGTTTCAGAGGAAATCTCTTATCTGGCACTTTCTCCTACCAGCAGACATCTCTAACACATCTCACTGAGCAATGAGCAAAGATCAGGCTTTTGAAAATATGCCTGGGAAAATGGGATGGGTTACGCTTCTTCAAAGTGTTAAACTAGTTAGAACTTTTGAGCAAGATGTGGGAGTCCAAGGTATTCTTCCTTTGTTAACAATGATCAGATTAAATCTATGGGAGATAGTTACAGAAGAAACTGAAATTCTGATTTAACCAGAAGATATTAATTTATGGTTTTCACTTTCTTTTTATTCTGAACCCCAGAATCTTTGTTTTATATATATATATAGTTTATTATATATATAATGCAGAAGCAGTGTTTCAACAGAAGTATACTTCCTCTTGTCATTCCATGTATAACAGCAACTTGTTGGAGCTTTTCTTACACCAGCAATTTGAAAATGTCTCTTACATCACAGGTGAGTGGTTTAATCATTTGGCTGTTATGTAAAAGAGATTGGCAATAATTTATTCTCTAATTCAAAAGAATATAAAAGGCATTATTAATATTGCTCTTAATGACTGTGTAAACTTCTCAATAGAAACCTGTCATTCTGCTGTTATATGCGGTATGTGACCTCCTCTCTCTAAGTGATGGAGTTTTGTATTTTAAAATTAGAAGATGACTATCATGGTTTTGGCTGGGACAGAGTTAATTTTCTTCGTAGAGGCTCACACAATGCTGTGTTTTGGATTTTTGATGAAAATAGTGGTGTTGTTTTCGGTTGTTGCAGAGCAGTGCTTACGCAGAGCCAAGGCCTTTTCTGCTTCTCATGCTGCCCTGTCAGTGAGGAGGCTGGGGGTGCACAAGGAGCTGGGAGGGGACACAGCCAGGGCAGCTGACCAGACTGACCAAAGGGATATTCCATACCATATGACATCATGCTCAGCAATAAAAGCTGGGGTAAAGAAGGAGGAAGGAGGGGACGTTCAGAGTGATGACATTTGTCTTCCCAGGAAACTATTACATGTGATGAGCCATGCTTTCCTGGAAGTGGCTGAACACCTGCCTGCCAAAGGCAAGCAGTGAATGAATTTCCTTCTTTTCCTTTGCTTGCATGCACGGCTTTTGTTTTATCTAGTAAACTGTCTTTATCTCAACCCATGAGTCCTGGCACTTTTACCTTTCCGATTCTCTGCCCCGTCCCACCTGGGGAGAGTGAGAGAGCAGCTGTGTGGCACTTAGCTGCCTGCTGGGGATAAACTACAAGAATGACAAACTTTAGGAAAAAAAGGAAAGCACAGAGTACAAATATATATTGGAATATATCCTACAGAATTTGATGTAAGGGTTAAACTTAATAGAACTTAAACCTTTTCAGTGTAAAGCATGAGTTACTTCCATCAGTGCATATAAGACAGTTCTGACTGAAGAAATAGATTAGAAATGGGATCTTAAAATTGAAATATAAAATGTTGAGGTCAAAAGACACACATATTCAAAGGATACTTTCATGCATACAGACAAAGTCAGTACTATACAAACTTCCTTTGCAGTAAACAACTGAAATGCTTGCATACCAAGCATGTCTTAAAAGCTTGTATACCAATGCACACAGTATGCATTGGACAAACAAGATGAACTGGAAGCTTTGGTCCTTTCCCAGAGTTATGATAACACTGGTATTAGGGAGGCTTAGTGGAGCTGAGTCCCATGACTGGAGTGCTAGCATGGAGGGTTATTGGCTGTTCAGGAAGGATAGGCAGGACAGGCAAGGTGGAAAAGTTTCACAGTGCATAAGGGAGAGATCAGACTACAGCCTCTGGTGTTAGGGATGTTGCAGTAGAGAGCCTCTAGGTGAGGATTAAGGGGATGGATAGCAAAGCAGATATTGCTGTGGGTAACTATCAACTGCCCACATGTGATGATGGCATGGATGAACTATTCTATAAGCAATTAGGGAAAATCTCTGGATCAGTTGCACCCATCTTTATGGGAGATTTCAAATTCCTAGACATAAACTGAGAATATCATACTGCAGAGACAATCAAGTCTGGGAAATTCCTAAAGCATGTTGAAGACAATTTCCTGTCACAAGTATTGAGTGAGCCATCTAGAAGAGGTGTCCTCCTAGATCTGTTGTTTGAGAATAGGGAAGGTCTTGTGGGAGAGGTGAAGGTAGGTGGCTGTTTTGGCCACAGTGATCATGACTTAGTTAAGTTCAAAATTTTTGGTGTAATGAGAAAAAAGGTCAGCAGAATTGCCACTCTGGCCTTTAAGAGAGCAAACTTTAAGCTTCTCAGGGAGCTAGTAAACAGTGTCCCCTGGGAATCTGCTCTAGAGGGTTTAGGGGTCCATGAGAGCTGGTTGCTTTTCAAGAACCTAAGCCCAGAAGCAAGTAACCCCATTGTGCTGCAAGTCAAGCAGACAGGGCAGAAGACTGGCCTGGCTGAACAGGGAACTCCACCTGGCAATAGGGACAGAAAAAAATATATATACATAATCTCTAGAAGCAAGGTCTGGTTTCACAGGGAGAGTACAGGGCTGCACTTTGCATCTGCATGAAGAAAACAAGAAAAACCAAAGCTCAGCTCGAGTTCACACTGGCCAGTGTGGTGTCAGACAACAGAAAAGGTTCTTTTCAAGTACGTCAACAGCAAGAGGAGGTCAAAGGAAAACATTGGACTGATACTTAATGCAGATGGTCACATAACAAGTAAGGGTAAGGAAAAGGCAGATGCATTTAATGGCGGGCAATGGACATAATCTTTGTGGATTTTACTAAGGTCTTTGATACTGTCCATCATTGCACCCTTCTGGACAAATTGTCCAACTGTGAGATAAAGACGTTCACTCTAAGCTGCTTGATGAACTTCCTTGACAGTAGAGCTCAAAGGGTTGTAGTGAATGGGACTACATTTGACTGGCAGCTGGTCACTAGCAGAGTTCCACAGGGATCAATTCCAGAGTCAGTTCTGTTCAACATTTTATCAATGATCTGGATGCAGGAGTGGAGTGAATCCTTAGCAAGTCTGCTGATGATACTGAACTGAAATGTGCTGTTGACGCTCTGGAGGGATGAGAGGCCTTGCAAAGGAATCTAGCTAGATTGGAACATTGGTCAAGCATTAATGGTGTGAAGTTCAACAAAGTAAAATGCTGGGTTCTGCACCTGGGATGCAGTAATGCTGGACACAGGTTCAGACTGGGAGATGAGTGGCTGGAGAGCAGCTCTGCAGAAGGGGATCTGGGGGTGCTGGTCGACAGCAGGCTCAACATGAGCCAGCAGTGTGTCTTCGCAGCCAAGAGGGCAAACCATGTTTTGGAGTGCATTAAACGCAGCACAGTCAGCCAGTCAAAAGAGGTGATTCTCCCACTATATTTAGTGCTGGTGCAGCCTCACCTTAAATACTGTGTGCAGTTCTGGGCTTCACCACATAAAAAGAATGCTAAGATATTTGAAAGTGTCCAGAGGAGAGCAAAAAAGCTGGCAAAAGGGCTGGAAGGCATGTTTTATGAGGAGAAGCTGAGGATATTTAGTTTGTCTAGTCTGGAGAAGAGGAGGCTAAGAGGCGACCTCTTTGCTATCTACAACTTCCTGAGGAAGGGAAGTGGAGAGGGAGGACCAGATCTCTTATTCCTGGTAACCAACAATAAAATGCAAGGGAATGGCACAAAGCTGCACCAGCGGAGGTTCTTACTGGGTGTTAGGAAAAAATTCTTTACCATGAGGGTGGTCTACCACTGGAACAGACTTCCTAGAGAGGTGGTTGATGTCCCATGCCTGTCGGTGTCCAAGAGGCTTTTGGATGATACCCTTAATAGTATGATTTGACTTTTGGTTGGCCCTGAAGTGGTCAGGCAGTTGGACTAGATAATCTTTGAAGATCCCTTCCAATTGAACTATTCTATTCTATTCTATTCTATTCTATTCTATTCTATTCTATTCTATTCTATTCTATTCTATTCTATTCTATTCTATTCTATTCTATTCTATTCTATTCTATTCTATTCTATTCTATTCTATTCTATTCTATTCTATTCTATTCTATTCTATTCTATTCTATTCTATTCTATTCTATTCTATTCTATTCTATTCTATTCTATTCTATTCTATTCTATTCTATTCTATTCTATTCTATTCTATTCTATTCTATTCTATTCTATTCTATTCTATTCTATTCTATTCTATTCTATTCTATTCTATTCTATTCTATTCTATTCTATTCTATTCTATTCTATTCTATTCTATTCTATTCTATTCTATTCTATTCTATTCTATTCTATTCTATTCTATTCTATTCTATTCTATTCTATTCTATTCTATTCTATTCTATTCTATTCTATTCTATTCTATTCTATTCTATTCTATTCTATTCTATTCTATTCTATTCTATTCTATTCTATTCTATTCTATTCTATTCTATTCTATTCTATTCTATTCTATTCTATTCTATTCTATTCTATTCTATTCTATTCTATTCTATTCTATTCTATCTTAGGAAACATGTCTCAAGGAGATGCAATTTAATTTTGTAAGTGTGTTAACACACAGTTCATGTATAACAGGTAGTTCAGGATTAGTGAGGAGGTGGCATAGTCCCTCCACAGGTACTTGAGTAGAAAAAAAGATAACCATAAAACAGCCCCAGTCATGGACAGTCAGCAATAACTGAAGGTAAAACAAAATGTAAGCTAACCAAAGAAAAATGTCCTTGTTACATTTTCATTTTATAGCAAAATTATCCTGGATTTTAACGAACTTAATGAAAACTTCTCCTCAGAAAGGTATCCTGAATGACATTTCTGCAGCAGCCATGCTTCCACCCACTTGAGTGGCAAATGCATTGTTGAGCTGCAGTTGATCCCAGCTGATCCTGGGATTTTTCATCTGTATTAACAAGTGAAATTTGGTTTCATATCCATATTCATATGATGTAAAAGAGGATTGTTTCCCCTGCTATCAACTTAACAAAAATTTCCTTGACTGAGTTATAATATTTTAATTACCAACTTAAGAGACTTTGACATTGAGGTGAAAGAAAACCAGATGGGTAACTTAATCTGAATATTAAGATTTTACATCATCTTTCTCTTTGTGTTATTTGTCTTTGAAAATCAGATCTTGATTCAAATCTCAGCTGCTCCTACTCAACCCAGAACTGACTATGCAGTGTTTGTACCATCATTCTATTGCTATGGAAATGATTGTGAAACCACAAATTAAGAATGATAATATCAGAGAAACATCTTTTACACATGCATGTTTGCTATCTGGAGCAGGAATTGGATGGAATATTATAAAATTTAAAAAGTGATCAGAAATTAGATTTAACGTCTCTTAAGGATGAGTTCTTTTCCTAACAATATTAAAAACAAAATTAAAGATCGATATTCAAGCAGGCAGTTTCTTTCTTTCTGAACCTATTTCTAATTATTATGACTAGCAATGTTACACCATGAAACATATAATTTTTGTGTAGAATATTTTTTTCTTCTGTGATATTTAATTAGTAGAAGAACAGAAATTTTCAAAATGTGGTAAGGTAAGTATATTACTTTCCTAGACTTTTTTGAAAATCAAAGATTTAGTAAGTACTACCATAGAAACAGAACCAACTTCTAAATAGTCTCCAAAAACACTTATTTCTTGATTATTTTTGTTGCATTTTTACTTATTTTAGGACTTCAGATGTTTGTCCATTGTTAATTATCAAATTGATAGATACACTTATAGGGGGGAATGCAGTGTTTTTTTCCTCTTTACTGATATTGATTAATTCTGTTCTTTATAGTCAAGGAAAATAATTGTGTTTATTACATATGAAATTACTACCCAATTTTTGCCTTGATTTATCTCCTACTACAAGAGGGCTTCTGTCAATTTATTGGAACTAAGTAAAACTGAGAGAAACCAATTGGCTTAAATCCAAGAAAGCAGACTAAGCTGAGTCCTAAAAGTTGCTGACTTGAACAACAAAGGTAACAATATAATGAGTACCTGACAGTATATTTATTTTAAAGACCAATTAAAATAAAATGTCTTCAGCAGAAAGGATGGATGTTACTCCTTCAGATAATGTGGTTAATATATAACAGACAGTATGAGTTCCACTAGGGTCCTTAAGCTATTTTGTTGATGTTACAGAGAAAGTACAGCTTTTTGAGTTGTTTTTGTTTCATCAAAATCGTGATACTCTTGAGTGTTGGCAAGGAAATATAAGGTAATGAGAATGCAGTGAACATGCCTTTCATCAGCTGAAAATCTTTAATTGTAATTGCAGCATGTAATAGCGTAATTAGTTGCCTAAGTGACAGGATAGGCTTGAATCTTTCCTACTTTGCAAAAAGACCATTTAGTTCCCAGAAACTTTTCCTCAGACTAGGCAATGAAAGACTGAAGTTTTTTTTAACTTTTATGTGTCTACAGTAAAGAAGGGACTTTATCTTATAGAATCTCCAGAAAAGTCATGTGAAGACAGTGAATTAAATGGAGATAATTGGTTACCAAAATCTTTCTCAACAATTTGTGAGCAACCTTAATTTGAATTAATAGGAACAAGACAGAAAAGTAATGTGCAAGGACTTGAACAGGAAACAGCAAAAAGGAGGTGTTTGGAAAGCATTCTGAGACTGGTTAGTCTTGACTGTCATCAACGTGTTCACACATAAATCAAAACAGAACAGGTGAAAGGGGAGTGTCTTTTTTTTTTTTTTCTTTTTCCTCATTAAAGAAACAGTTAAACATCGTTGACCCACTTTAGAGTATCATTTTATGGTGGGCCAAGCAGCCTCAGTTCATAATTTATTAAGAACTGTTTTCCTGTCTCTTGAATTTAAATTTAGGATTCTTCTGTGATAGACACTAGTGTCTTTTAAACAAGGATTTGATCTGTATTCCCTAGCTCTTTATTGCATTAAAGAGTATGTTGCCTAGGTGGGGCACTCCTGGCACTTCCACTTCCTCATTCCTCCAAAACTCCACTGATCTCTTTCAGATGGCTTCTGGGACAAACTGGTAAGGAGAGAGCAAACTGCAACTCAGATCCTTGCAACTGTAAAATTTATATATATATTGTTGTTGCTGCTGCCTGGTGGCCACTTTAGGAAGTCTCCTGAGAAACATCCTTAGGCCTGTCAGCATGACCTCGGTTCCAGAGAAAGTTATGGAGCAAATCATCTTGGGTGAGATCACACAGCACTTGCGTGGCTGCCAGGGGATTAGGCCCAGCCTGCATGGGTTCACGAAAGGCAGATTGTGCTTGTCCAACCTCATCTCCTTCTACGATAGGGTGACCAGACTGGTAGATGAGGGAAGGGCTGTTGATGTGGTCTACTTAGATTTCAGCAAAGCCTTTAACACGGTCTCCCACAGTATTCTCCTGGGGAAACTGTCTGCCCGTGGCCTAGACAGGTATACTCTTCTCTGGGTAAAGAACTAGCTGGAGGGCCGTGACCAGCAGGTTGCGGTTAATGGAGTTAAGTCCAGCTGGCGTCCCGTTACAAGTGGTGTCCCCCAGGGGTCGGTACTGGGGCTTATCTTGTTTAATATCTTTATTGATGACCTAGATGAGGGGATTGAGTGTACCCTCAGTATGTTTGCAGATGACACCGAGTTGGGAGGTAGTGTTGATCTGCCTGAAGGTCAGATGGCCCTTCAGAGGGATCTGGATAGGCTGGACTGCTGGGCTGAGGCGAACGGGATGAGGTTTAACAAGGCCAAGTGCCGGGTCCTGCACTTTGGCCACAATAACCCCATGCAACGCTATAGGCTTGGGGCTGAGTGGCTAGAAGACAGTGATGAGGAAAGGGACCTGGGAGTGTTGATCGATGCAAGGCTGAACATGAGCCGGCAGTGTGCTCAGGTGGCCAAGAAGGCCAATGGCATCCTGGCCTGTATTAGAAACAGTGTGGCCAGCAGGAGCAGGGAGGTGATCATCCCCCTGTACTCAGCTTTGGTGAGGCCGCACCTCGAGTACTGTGTTCAGTTTTGGGCCCCTCACTACAAGAAAGACATCGACGCCCTGGAACGTGTCCAGAGAAGGGCAACGAAACTGGTGAGGGGTATGGAACACAAGTCTTATGAGGAGCGGCTGAGGGAGGTGGAATTGTTTAGTCTGGAGAAGAGGAGGCTCAGGGGAGACCTCATTGCACTCTACAACTTCCTGAAGGGAGGTTGTGATGAGAAGAGGGTCGGCCTCTTCTTTCAGGTACCTAATGATAGGACTCGAGGAAATGGCCACAAGTTGCGCACGGGGAGATTTAGATTAGATATCAGGAAAAACTTTTTCTCTCAGAAAGTGGTCAGGCTCTGGAATGGCCTGATCAGGGAGGTGCTAGAGTCACTGACCCTCGCGGTGTTCACGAAGTGCCTGGACAAGGTGCTACAAGACATGATTCAGTAACTTAGTGGGTAGTGTTGGTGATAGGATGACGGCTGGACTAGATGATCTTGTAGGTCCTTTCCAACCCTGTGATTCTGTAATAACACTTACTCGTTCTTCTTTAAAAATATTATACATGTAATCGTGTGTCTCAAAATAAGATTACCAAAATGGTAATCTCTCAATGGTCTCCTTCAAAACAAGTGAAAATCCTAGAAAAGCTTGTTTGACAGTTAACCCAGAGATAGAAATTTATGAGTCTCAGTAAAAAACATTAAAATAAATCATTTTTGTAGCTGTTTGATCTTTGTCTTCCGCCTGCACTTCTCCAAAGAAAATAAATAGTTTCATTGTAATAAAGATAAGTCTTTTGTCTTATTATTGGGATATACTAGCCTTGTAACAAAATGTGGCTACAATTCAGATTTGAATACACATTGAACTATGGTTGTCAGTATCAAATCATCCAAGATTTCAGTTTTTAGTACAGCAAGCCAGCTTTTCTTACTTGACTACATACTACAACATACTACAATATGAAACTAGTATTTGACTGTGTTATTTCCTTACTGACTGAGAAAATTAGTACTTCAACAATCCCAGGGATACTCAGAATGTATAGATTTGAGTATGACTGAAGTCATGAGGCAGTAGATAAAATGAACTTCTCACCTGAAGATAAAGCAAAGATAAAGTAAGAATTGAATTATTCAAGACATATTCTTCATTATATGCCCCCTTGCCAGTCTGGACATTATACAAGAAAATAAATATTAACTAACTCTCAAAAAGATAAAATATCTCTTGTGAAAGTTTCATCCTAATTTACCAATCTATTTCCAGAAAAAAAAAAAAGGCAATCAATTGAATCAGAAAAAGTATAGGATTATTTGTCAGAAGAAAAGAATTCTGGTTAAAATGATTTAGAAAAAGGTGCTAGCTTCATTTTAACTTAAATCTTTGATGTATACCCCATGTCAGTCGTTGTCACATTCATAAACAAAAAAAAAATAAAAATAAAAATTAAAAAAAAATCTAAAATGATTTTAAGTGCTTCAGATTGGTCTCATTTTTACACTTTCTGTCTGAAGATATATAATTAATTAAATATTCCCTATAATGGAAACATCATTAGAATAGAAAAGCTGAGGCTGGCAGTCATGTCTGGGAACACCCCTGCTCAGAAAAGATCAACTTCAGCAGGTTACCCACAGCTGGGTTTTCAATATCTCCAAGGATGGATACTCCACAATGTCTCTGAGAAACCACTGTCAAAGGGTCAGAAACCCAGAAATGGGGAGGGTGGGGATTCCTTTATGGTTCAAATACAACCTACCAAATATTATCTTTGGGTGATTTTAATTTTTTGTTGTTTTTCTTCTAATGAGCACTAATTATTCCCCTGACCTTGTACCAGAATAAAAGTCCATTTCTCACATAATTTGACTCGGTATATATGAGTCATTTAATGTTTTGGACAGATGAAAGACGCTTTCGCTCAGGTGAAAAAACCACAGCTAGAAATGTGTATTGGATTACTTCTTCTCCTCCATTTTATTGGAAGGATTGAAGAAATCCACGAAATAGATGCTCCACCTTTCTTATTTCCTCCCATGATCTCTAGAGAACCATCCTCTCTTTGAATATTCAGAGTGTTTCTCTTCATTTTTTTTCTTTGAACATCCTCTTGTCATTTCTATATGTAGACCAGCAAGCTCGCTTCCACATGTCACTGTGTATCTTACGTCATATCTGTCAGGTCCATGAAGATATCTTAGATAAAACAAGAATTCTGAAGTGGCACTATATATTTATGATTCACCAAATGAAACCTCTCCCACATCATAATTAATTTAGCTCAGAGTCAAACCTGGAAAGACAGATACAGCAATGACTGTTGAAAGTTCGAAGTGTTCGACTGTTGAAGTTTGAATCTTCATAGATTTCTGCAGTGTTATGACTTTTTAGCAGGCTAGTGCAAGCTGCTCTCATTTTAGTGGACTCTGAGGATATAAGATGAGAAACCAAGCTGCAGATTTCTTGCTAGAGAAAGGTAAAGTTTTAAAAGATAAATAGCTATTTCAATTTCAAGCCTTAGTGTTAAATGTTTGGAAACTGCTTGAACTTTGAATACTATTTATATGTAATGAGAAATGTTTGTTCAAAATAAGAAGTAAAGGTTTTATTTCATGTACAAGGCAAAAAGCACCCATATCATTATTGACTGACTAATGGGCACATACCTAGTCACCTAAGGGAATGACCAGAGGCCATGTGGGACGACTATCTGTAGTGCAAGGTATTGCAGACCTTATATTGACAAAAGTACCTTCCAACAGCCTGGAATTCAATGCATGAAAAGACCTGTTTAGCACTTACTTTTGCCGTTTGTATATTCCATGAAACTGTGGCGTTCAAGATCCTTAAGTCAGTGACGAGGGTGCAGAGCAAGCTTGCAGCCCTGGACTTCAGGAGAGCAGACTTTGACCTTTTCAAGGATCTGCTTGGAGAGTACTGTGCAATAAAGGTCTGGATAGAAGAAAAACCCAGGAAACCTGGCTAATATTCAAGGATCATCTCTTCCAATCTTAAGAGTAATGTCTCTAAACAAAGAGGAAGTCACAAAAAATGCCAGGAGGCCTGCATGAATGAACAAGGAGCTCCTGGCCCAACACAAACGAAAAAAGGAGGCCTACAGAGGGTGGAAGAATGGACAGGTAACCTGGGAGGAATGCAGAGACATTGTCTGAGCAGCCAGGGATCAAGTTAGGAAAGCTAAAGCCCAGACAGAATTTAACCTGGCCAGCAACACCAAGGATAACCAAAAGGGCTTCTAAAAGTACCTCAATGACGAAAGGAAGACTTGGGAAAACATGGACCCTCTCCTGATGGAAACAGGAGACTTGTTTACCCAGGACAGTGAAAAGGCCTGGGTACTGAATGCCTTCTTTGCCTCCATCTTTATCAGCAAGATTGGCCTTCAGGAATCCCAGGTCCCAGAGGCCCAGCTGAACATCTGGAGCAAGGAAGATGTACCTTAGTTGGAAGAGGATCAGGTCAGGGAATACTTGAGCAAACTGGACACTTGCCAATCTATGGGCCCTGATGGGATGCACCCATGAGTGCTGAGGGAGCTGACAGGTGTGATTGCAAGGTCACACTCTATAACCTTTACTTGATCATGGCAACTGGGAGAAGTGTCTAAGGTTGGAAGAAATCAAATATTACCCCTATCTTCAAGCAGGGCAGGAAGGAGAGCCTGGGAAACTACAGGCTGGTCAGCCTCACCTCAATCCCTGGGAAGGTGATGGAACAGCTAATCCTGGAAACCATTTCAAAGCACATGAAGGAGAAGAAAATCATCAGTAGTCAGCATGGATTCATCAAGGGAAAGTCATACCTGATCAACCTGATAAGTTTCTACAGTGAAATTACCAGCCTGATGGAGGAAGGGGAGAGCAGTGAATGTTGTCTTCCTGGACTTCAGTAAGGCCTTTGACACTGTCACCTCTAAGATTCTCATAGAGAAGCTGTTGAAGTATGGGCTGGATGGGCAGACAGTGACGTGGATTGAAAACTGGCTGAACAGCCCAACCCAGAGGACAGTGGTCAGTGGTGCGAAGTGTAGTTGGAAGCCAGGAATGAGCGGAGTACCCAAGGGGTCAACACTGGGTCCAGTCCTGTTTAACATCTTCATTAATGATCTGGATGATGGGGTAGGGTGCACCCTCAGTAAATTCACAGATGACACAACTGGAGGCAGTGGCTGACTCACCAGAGGGCCATGCAGCCATCCGGAGGGACTTTGACTGGCTGGAGAAGTGTGCTAACAAAAATCTCAAGAAGTTCAACAAGCAGAAAAGCAGAGTCCTGGACCGGGGAGGAACAAGCCCAGGCACCAGTAGATACTGGGGGTCACCCAGCTGAAAAGCAGTTCTGCGGAAAAGAACCTAGGAGTTCTGGTGGACACCAAGTTGAATATGAGTCAGCAATGTGCCCTTGCAGCAAAGAAGGTTAATGGTATTCTTGGCTGCATTAGACTAAGTATCGTGAGCAGGTCAAAAGAGGTAGGTAATCCCTTCTGTTCTGCATTGATGAAGCTGCACCTGGAGTAATGGATCCATTTCTGGCCTCCCCCAGTACAGGAGAGACATGGACATACTGAAGAAAGTCTGGTGGAGGGCCAACAAGATGATCAAGGGACTGGAGCACCTCTCCTATGCAGCCCTAGAGAGAGCTGAGACAGTTCAGCCTGGAGAAGAGGAGGCTCAGGGGGATCTTCTCAATGTGTACAAATACCAGAAGGGAGGGTGTAAAGAGGACAGAGCCGTGTTATTTTCAGCGGTGCCCAGTGCCAGGACAAGAGGCAAAGGGCACAAACTGGAACACAAGGGGTTCCATCTAAACATCAGGAGATACTTCTTTACTGTGTGGGTGACAGAGCACTGGAACAGGTTGCCTAGAGAGGCTGTGGAGTCTCCCTCCTTGGAGACCTTCAAAAGCTGTCTGGACGTGGTCTTGGGCAATCTCCCCTAGGAGTTCCTGCTTAAGCAGGGGTGTTGGGCCAGATGACCTCCAGAGGCCCCTTCTAACTGTAACCATTCTGTGATACTGTAATTCTATGATTCCTTTCATTAGTTCTAGGAATCTTCTAATGAAAATGCTGAATAACACTATCTTCCCGGGTAACATATCAAATGGCATGTGAGATGCTGACCTGTCCTCATACATCATGCAGGAAGTAAAGTTAGGTAACTCACTTCCAAGTTATGAGTTTTGGAAGGTTTCTGAAGCCTAAAACTAAGTGGTTAATTTATTTTGAGCTGTCCTTTGGTTCTAAACTTTTTTTTAAATGGTTTGTGTAATCTTGGCAGTGATGTTCTGTATTTCGTCATGATTCATGTACAAGCACTGTAAAAACCTGGAAAAAAAATAATAGAAATCTTTGTCTTACACTGTTGATAATAGTCGTTATTGAGGTTAGATTTGAAAACTACTTAAATATATAAAAATACTTAGTGAATTGTGTGCAAATTTTCATTTTCCTCAAGCAAAGGAAAAATATAAAATCAGAACACTTATTGAATTACTATCTCAACTACAATTAATTAAATTTTATGATGAACTAATCTGGAACATCTGTCTTTGTTACACTTCATAATCACGGCTGAGATTTCATAATGCAATGGAGTATTTATGCATTTTCAAACTCACAGTGAAGTAGGATGCTTATTATTGCTAATGATTATTCATTTTCTCCCATGTAAAATTACAAAAGGGTAACGGATTAGAGTAAAAGATTAAAGATGTTTTTTATCTGACTGCAGGAAAGATGGATATCTACATCTATATCCTCTGCTGCTGTTAAAAGTAGCAGTCTTTATGAACAGTACATTCATGTAATTAGAGAACAGTAACAGTTCAGTCATTGAGCTGATGAAGCACCTTAAACACACAAAAGATGCTATCTATGCTTGCTATAAAATTTGTTATTGCATTTGGTAATGGTGTAAATAATCTAAACAGGGAAAAAGACTAACATAACTTGTTTCTTTTATGAAGCCCTGATTGAAGAAAATGTTTTTCATAGGAAAGCATTCTTTCAGAAAGGAAGGCTCAAGTGTGTTTGTAAGACTACAACCTAATCTGAGTTTTTAATCTGTATTTTTTTCCTCTGTATTTACATTTTTCGGTTTCCCAAAACAGCTACTGAGCTACTAAAGTCCTACTGATCAGCATCTTTTCTTGAGCTCTTCCTGATTCTCTCGTATTATAGTTCATACACTTCCTTTCACTAGCACCAAAATACAATAAACTCAATCCTGTTTGGCCAAAAAGGAATGTTGCTAATAAATAACTTGGGACAAATTATGTCTGAGAAACCTGACTGCCATCTGTACTGTCTCAGGGGGCAATGGAAAGAGCTGAATACTGTTTACCTTAATTTTAGAAAAGCCTTTGACTAAGTCTATGGACTCCCAAAGAATCATCGTAGTCATATTGGTAAGATATGTTCTGGATAAATGGATTACAAAGGGTAGAAAATCAGCTAGATAACTGAGTTCAAGATGGTATGACGAGCAGTACAAAAGATGATTACTAGTGACTCCAGGGTTCAATACTGGAGCCAAACATCTTGTTAATGACATAACCAACGGGACAGAGGGCACTCCCAGCAAATGTGCAGAAGACACCTAACTGAAAGGAATAGTAATCATACTGGAGGATAGGGCTGCTATTCAGAGGCATACAGATATATAGGTTGGGGAAGTGCCCAGACAGAAACCCCAGGAAGGTCATCAAAAGCAAACACAATGTCTGGCTCCTAGGTGAATAAAGCCTGCAGCAGGACAGGTTGGGAAAGACTGGATGAGAGCAGCTCTGCAAAAAAGACCTCAGGGTTCTGGGGACACCAGGTTGGCTGTGACCCCAGCAAAGCAGACCCCATGTCCTGTGCTGCACAAGCGAGGGTGTCATCAGCAGGTCTGGGCAGGAATCTAGTCGCACTGTCTGGGACCTTTGAGATGCATCTGAATGCTATGCCCAACCTGGGGCTCCCCTGGATGGCACAGATACTGACGTACTGGGCTGTACATCTGAATATGAGTAGTGTCTTGGGTGCATGCTATATGAGTTTTTTGTCTGAAATAAAGAGTTTCTGGGGCATCTCAGCAACTTAATGGAAAGAGTTTTAGAGAATATGAGTCCAGACTCTTTGGGGCCTCATACTAAAAAATGTCCATCCTTGAACACCATTTCATTTTCCATCTACCACTTTTTTTTTTCCATTATATTTCCATCTCCAGACACTGGCAACATGTGAAAACATTATCAAACAATCACTCATAATTTCTTTTAACAGTTTTGTATACAAATGTATGATAGGATGCCTCATCTTCTTTGACTAACATCATTAGAATAGTCAGACAAACTGAATTTCTTTCTCTTCCATGACTAATTTCAACTTTGTAAATCTTTCTTCCCTCAGAGAATTCTCTTCACTCTCTCTACCTACAACAGTACCAACGTTCTCTCCAAACCTAGTTCTGTTTTTTTTCTCCATTATAATTACAATCCAGATATTTTCACCTACAAATTTAATTACTTTATTACCCTACTCCAGGCCTGTCTAACTGGGTCCACATTAAATCTCTTAGACAAAGATAATTATCCTCACATCATGCATGGTTAACAAAAGCATTTTGACTTGTTGCCTGTGTATGAGCTCTCAACATCATTTTCTCAGTCATTGCGATTACCAATATTATGCCTATTGTCCTTTACTTGCTTTACTTAATCAGATCATGTCTAGGCTTCAAGATATATCCTGTCCTTTCCATCCATATGCAAATAGTTTGGTTCAAGCTCTCATCGTCTCATATTCTGTTCCCTTTATCTTGAATACTTCCATTGGCTCCCATTCTCTCCTTTTATCAAATCAAGTATTAACCACTTGTCTTCATTTTCAAAATTAATTGCTTTTGATCATCTCTATACAGTATCAAGAGGATATTTTCTCTCTCTCACTGGCACATGATGTTAATCCTAGTCATCTTGTTATTAAATTTTCAAATAAACATTCTCCATTCTGCCATTCACACTTTGGAGGAATTCCATGTAGGCATTTGACCCACCGTAGCAGAAGACCAGGTCTGAGACTATCTTAGGAATCTGATGTGCACAAGTCCATGGAATCCAATGAAATGCATCGCAGGGTCCTGGGGGAATGGGCAAACAAAGTTACTAAGCTACCATCCATTGTATTTGAAGTTGTGGCAGTCCAGTGGAGTTGCCAGTGAATGGAAAAGGAGAAATGTAACACCCATTTTAAAAAGGGTGAAAAGGAGGACCGGGGAACTACTTCCTCTCCTCTGTGTGTAGAGAGATTATGGAGCAGATCCTCCTGGAATCCATGTTAAGGCAAATGAAAAACGGGAAGGTGACTGGGGACAGCCAACATGGCTTCACAAAGGGCAAATCATGTCCGACTAACTTGGTAGCCCTCTACATCAGAGTGACAGCATTGGTAGATAAGGGAAGACCAATGGATGTCATCTACCTTGACTTGTGCAAAGCCTTTGATACAATCCCACGCAACATCCTAGTCTCTGAAGTGGAGAGATATGGATGTGATGGATGCACTGTTTTGTGGATAAGGAATTGGCTGGGTGGCTGCATCCAGAGAACTGCAGTCAACAGCTCGTCCAGGTGGTGATCAGTGACAAGTGGTGTCCCTCAGGGGTCCATACTGGGGCCAGTACAATTTAACATCTTTGTCGGTGACATGGACAGTGGGATTGAGTGCACCCTCAGCATATTTGTAGATGACACCAAGCTGAGCAGTTCAACTGATACTAGAGGGAACGAATATCATCCAGAGGGACCTTGACAGGCTTGAGGGGTGGGCCCACGTGAACCTCATAAAGTTCAACAACACCCTGTGCAAGGTCCTGCTCTTGGGCTGGGGCAATCTCAAGCACAAATACAGGCTGGGTGGAGAAAAAGGAATGAGAGCAGCCCTGAGAAGAAGGACTTGGGGATGCTGGTTGATGAGAATCCCAACATGAGCTGGTCATGTGTACTTGCAGTCTGACAGCCAACCATATCCTGGGCTGCATCAAAAGAAGCGTGGCCAGCAGGTTCAGGGAGGTGATTCTCTCCTTCTGCTCTGTTCTTGTGACACCCCATCTGGAGTACTGCATTCAGCTCTGGGGTCCCTGACATAAGAAGGACATGGATCTGTTGGATTGAGTCCAGAGGAGGGTTCTGATGATGATCAGAGGGAGCACCTCTCCTGTGAAGACAGGCTGAGAAAGTTGGGGTTGTCCAGCCAGGAGAAGAGAACTAACTGGGGAGACCTTATAGCAGCCTTCCGTTACCTAAAGAGGGCCTACAGGAAAGATGGGGAGGGACTCTTTTTCTAGTGATAGGACAAGAAGTAGTGGCTTTAAACTAAAAGAGGGGAGATTTAGATTAGATATTTAGATGAAATTATTTCCTGTGAGGGTTTTGAGGCACTGGAACAGGTTGCCCAGAGAAGTTATGGATTCCCCATCCCTGGAAGCGTTCAAGGCCAGGCTGGATGGGGCTTTGGGCAACCTGATCTAGTGGAAGGTGTCCCTGCCCATGACAGAGGGATTGGAACTAAATGGCCTTTAGAGGTCCCTTCCAACCCAAAACATTCTATGATTCTATGATCTTCAAAACTAACTCACTATCTTCTTTTAAATTTCTCATTAAAACTCCACGTTGCTGTAATGACTAAAAGCACCCATAAAATGCTTATGCTCTTGAAAGGCTGCATTACCATCTGCCATGATGACCACTGTTGCTTTATTGTTTCCCTGGGTTTTCCAACGTATCTTTATATGTTGTCCATTTTGTTACAGCATAAGCACTAAAAAGTACTGTCCATCTTTTGTTTCTGTGCTTGTACAGCACATACTATCACGGGATTTTGAGTCAGTACTTGCCTTTTTATGATTAATAAATATTTGATAAGCACACACCTGACAATACGAAAACAGGGAAAGTAGAAAAGTAATAGAAAGTTAATCTTCACTTACATGTCTATCAGGGACATGATGGAACCCGGCACTGATTCCAAGAAGTATCTAAAGATGTGCAGGAACAGTAAGTGCAGATAAACTGAACTGGTTTATTTTGGTTCTCTCTAATATAAATGCTGCATAGTTTTTAAATTTCAGAGAACACGAGAACTCTCCTATGTACTTTTCTTTTGTGTGGGAACAAAGTTTCATAAATAATTTGATAAAGCTTTCTGATTGTATCAGGCACTCTTGTGTTTGTTTGTTTGTTTTATTTTTGTCTCTTTGTAAACAGTTTAATAATTTGAATTTTTAAGAAACAAAACATTCAGAATTACTTATCAACTGATAATGGTTAGTCAGCTAAGATTTGATTGTTTTTATTGATTGTTTTACCCACTCATATATTTCTCTTCCCTGTTAAGAACTGTCATATTACAAGCACCTCAGCATCATAAGTATTCCTATATTATGTTTTTACTGAACATAAAGTTCTGTTTTGAATTTAACCTTATGCAATGGTATGTTTACAATAAGAATACAATTTTAAAGTTGCAAAATATTGAAGGCCTAGTTTTTTTAAGTTGTTGAATTTTGAGCAGCTTATCTAAAACTTAAATGTTGTACATAAATAATAATATCTTTCCTGGAATAATAAGTGTTCCTCTTCTCTATAGTTAGGATGCATTGTTCAAAGAGCTTTTTGATAAAAAAGAAGTCTCACTCTATAAAACCAGCATAACTTACAATGTAAGTAATAATATACACCCAACAATACACTCTCTTCTTTAAATAGCAATGTATTGTAGTTATAAAGTGCAAATGGTTATACATGAGTACAAGCTCTCATGTAACTTGTCACATTGTTCACTTGATGAGTTTGAAATGAAGGGTGTTATTTCCTGATGCATGTATATATCTCCAAACTTACATCAACAGAAGAATAAGCCTTTAGACATGATGAATCACAAAGCACATTTTATGTAGTGTGTGAGTTGAAGATATGGAATCTTTACAATGGACTCTGGAATATATTTTTTCAACAGACTTATAATCATAGAATCATATAGAATCATAGATTCATAGAGTCATAGAATCATCTAATGGCTTGAGTTGGAAGGGACCTTAAAGATCGATCATCTAGTTCCAACCCCCCTGCCATGGGCAGGGATGCCACCCACTACATCAGGTTGTTCAGAGGCCCATCTAACCTGGCCTTGTACACCTTCAGGGATGGGGCAATCATGTATTCATCTAGTGGAAAACGCTTGCTTCCATAGCAGTTGTAAAAATAACTCAGAAGGCTGCATATTTTTGCTGTCTGTCCCGCTCAACCTTGATTCTATTCTGTTCTGACTCACCCTTGGTCATGGAGAGTGCACCCATTTATGACATTTTAAAAAAAAACATATTTCTCATGAAACCCTTTCTTTCTTTTTCTTTCTTTCTTTCTTTCTCTTTCTTTCTTTCTTTCTTTCTTTCTTTCTTTCTTTCTTTCTTTCTTTCTTTCTTTCTTTCTTTCTTTCTTTTTTTCTTTCTTTTTTTCTTTATTTCTTTCTTTCTTTCTTTCTTTCTCTCCCTTGTTTTTTCTTTCTTTCTTTCTTTCNGTTTTTCTATTTACTACTCCTATATTAAAAAAAAAAAAAGAATTTTAATATACCTCATTTTCTTTAGTATAAAGGCAGTCTATTAAAAATAATAAAAATAATAAAATGATTTTATCTTCCCCGAAAGCACAGCTGTTACCACTATATTCCTTCAAAGCATGGCGAACTTCATCATGTTTTTCCATCACAAATGTCTGGAGTGCATGAGCTCGTGCAGAAATGCACATATAATCCAAAATGGAGCATAGAATCATACATGAAATTACCAGTGCTTTGTATACTTCAATATTAAATATAAACAGCTACTTTAGTCTCACATTACATGAAAAAATGTTCTTAGAATATTTAGGAAAAAACTCAATTAAAAAAAAAATCAACGTACAAGACTGTTATAAAAAGCAAAATATAGTTAACTGCTATTTTGCTCCTTAAATAAAATTACTTTTGTATATCATATACATGTATTATTACCCCCATACCAAGGATAATTAAACTAGAAAGATTAAAGAAAGATAATGGTCATGCTATTCATTCCATAGTTACTCTTTAATCCAGCTGTAATCAACTGTTGAAGCTGCTGTTAAGTGTCTTAAGTTAAGCTCTTAAGTGTCACACTTGTGTGCAGAAGACCAATGTCAATTCTGGTATAAAACCTTCCTTTGTCCATCATGTGATTTTTTTGTTTGTTTGTTTGTTTGTTTTCTTCAGTTAAAGAAGTAACTTAACAAAGAAGACTCATGAAGCTATTCTTTCTCCTAACGGGTGTCTGATTATTTGAATAGGAAATTAAGACAAATTTGGTACGGTTAAGTCATGAATATATACATATTTTTTAGTATCCTGTTCATTTGTGCTGTTTTTTCAGTTTTAGTGTTTCAGCGATCATTATAACAATATTTTCAAAGAAAGACAGTAATCATAAGACATCTTGATTTCGTTACCAGACAACAAAATACTTTCTACTAAATAAAGAGCCAATGGACTAACTATAATAAACATCTTATGTCCCTCTTCTGACCAAATTTAGCTTAGTTTGAAATTGATATATCAGACAAATGATTTATTTATTTATTTATTTATTTTACATATCTTAGGGAATTACAAAGATCTTTGATCTTCATGGTTGCTAAATAGGTAATTTTAAATTATGATCATTGTTCTTTATCTTGCATGAAGTGAAAGGTAATTACTTTTTTTTTTTTTTTTATAGCCCTGGGAAGAGGTAAAACTGTACTCTAGTGAGTACAGCAACAGCCTCTCTGCAGCCTTCTTTATTAAAAGATATAGGGAAATCTGTATTATTTCAGAGAATCACTAATCAGAATATTCCCAACTTTTAGAATGAATAATCACAACTGCATGCAGAAGTGAAAAGACAATGGTGAAAGAGATGTTTCACTGTTTGATGTGGTTGTAGTATTCTACCCTATTCATGGAGGGCTCCGGCTGCAACATCTATACAGTCTTTAAAAGAAGTTTCGTGTTATTATCTGTATCATCAACTCAGCTAAAGTATTTTAAGAGAAGTCAGAGCATATTCAGTTTTAAAGGAAGTGAAGGGACATCAAGGAAATCAACCTAATTTAATATCCAAAGCTATTACAATTTAGTTATTTCTTCATGACTCATGAGTATGAATTACTTTTTTTATTTTTATTTTTTTTAACAGTTCACATCCTTCGAAGTAAATTTTTCACTTTCTTAGTTCACTTTTGATTACCTACCTTGGATTCCAGTCCTGTAACATTCCAATGAGATTAGCAGGATCACACATTAAAAAAATGAAATAATTTATCCCCTTTCTGTAGAAAGAAATTACATTTTTAGGCTTTCTAATGACAATTACTTTAGATCTTATTTTTTTCTTTAATGCATCCTGTAATTTTTTGAGTAATACCTGATAATTCCCTTCTGAATATATCATCCAAATCTAGAAAACACCCCACTATTTGCACTCTTGCAGCCACAATATGGAAAATGTCCGTCAGGTAGAAATTTAGTACACTATAACGGTGTTAATTTTGATATTAGGGATTTTCCAGCTTTGGGCTAAATGAGCTGCAAATGTCACCTCCTTCTGACCAAAAATCCTGCTGGTTTCCCAATTCATTTTATGAACTTTTTTGTGATATTTTCCAATGCTAGCCTCGGACTTGCTAATCATAAGAAAGAAAAATATTCTTATCTTCACTATTATTGTTTAGAATCAGTTCTTTATGTTCAAAATCTGCAAACCTTTCTTCAAAAAATGCTCTTTGAATG
>VXAL01004226.1:26386-49479 GCA_013399475.1 Chauna torquata
TGTATTTTCCTCCACATCAGTTGTCATACAACTAGTAGATCTCTGCTAAGTCTTAACTGAGTGAAAAATTTATACATACAAGTTGTTCCAATGAGCTGCTCTGGGATTCAGTGTACATTTTGGGAGAAAACTACATGCTCGTAGGGACATGTTTATTCAAATATAAAAAATATATATATATTAGGCAAATTATTTTACTGGAGAGAGAACTGATCGTTAAAAGACAGAAATGTATTCACAAGGCACTTCCAGGTGCCTGGAGTGTTATTGATAAAAAAGAACTTCCTTTTCAAAGAACTTCCTTTTCAAAGAATCTTGCAGTCCGTTTCATTAACAGATTAAAAATCAGAAAAGAAGTCAGACGTATTGTTTTTTTTTTTCTTTGCACCCTAATTAATATCGTTATCTTACTGCTAGGACTAGCTTAATATCATACCATAATTAATTAATTAATTAATCTGGATTTCTTCTATTCCCCTAATCTTTGTTTTAAAACATTGTACATATAGCAGCTAGGCATAAATGTAAATTCTCTTGCTAGATGTTTTCTTCATATATATCTCAACTACTACTACTCTTCTGAAAATTTCCAAGTAAGACCTTGAAAGAATGGAGCAGTTTCACTACTTCTCACTTTATCAAATGTTTGGGAATTGAGGGAACACCTGGGTATAATGTAATATTTGCAAGTTGGAAAATATTATAAAATATTAGTGACAGTACTTTCTTTAATGGAGATTTTCTGTAGATGCCTAGTTGAATTTGCAATATTCATTATTAGGATAAAACTTTTTTTTTTTTTTTTTGTTATGAGAAACAACAGTTAATAACTGCAAAGCAGTATTTATCTAAAGTAATGTCAATAGTGGACCCAAACACTTTTTGCTCAAAAGGTGACTGACTACAGTTACAGATCACTAGTACAACAGCAACAAAGAGGTAACACATCCCCCTCAGCTCCTTGGCAAAATTATGCAGCAGTGAACCTTGGATGTGTAAACACATAGTTGTGCATAGTATTAAACACAAAATATGCAACAGAGTGAAGAGTACTCCCCATTAATCTTGTTCCAAGCAAGAAAATACAAACTCTCTTTCTTTTCTGCTGTCTGTTCATTATTGTAAATGAGGCTGGAATTTTTGAAATATTTTTTTTGCAAGTATGCCATGAAAAATTGTGGATCCTGGAATGAAAATCAGTGTAGAAAATTCAATTTTTGTGGCTTCTCAAGTAGTAAATTAACCAAATTTTTGTAACATTCTGACAGACAAGTGTGCACCTTCCCATACAGATAATATGCACCTTCATTTAGAGGCAAGTCATTGTGATCTTAATCCAAGGTCCTAATAGCACTAACATATTTTCTATGCCATAACAGAAAAACTGATTTCTTATATACCTGTAGTATGTGCAAGGGATGAAAGAATTTTTATAAAGAACCTTAGTGTGAAGGAAATATACAGAATCTCTTGTAGCTATCGATAGAACACATCTAGAATTTCTAAAGCCATTTGTCTATTTCTAAGAACTATTTCCTTTAAAAAAAGCTAACAGCATTTCAGATCTTGTTAGGTAATAGATCACTCAGTACTCAGTTTGTCAGCAAGAAATAAGGACCTGAATACATTCAATAAGATCAAGTAGAAACCTACCAAAATCAGTACTACATACAACTGGAGCTTCTGAAGAACATCTTGAAGTGGAAAGTATAAGTGCATTGACTGGAAAGAATAATTTATTTAGTATACGAAATAACTGAAGTTCTTAAAGAAAAGTTTACTAAATGGCCAAAAAGTACTGGTTATTTATGTCATCAAAACGGGGAAAACTCCTGATAGTAACTAATTCAGCTTGAGAGTATCCTGGATATTCTCTGCAAGTACACCAGTAACTTAAACTTAGTTTACGGTCTGCAGTTTGTTCCTTCTCAGGATAATAGAACTGACCAGTGATCAGACAGGTTTCATAAAGTAACATATTTTATAAGCAACAAGCACTACCTGAAGAACACATTATTTAAAAAAAGAAAAGGCTGTTTACACACACATTAATTTATCAATACTAGTTACATCTCATTCAGTTTTGTGAAATCTATTATACCTATATTTACTTCCCATCCCCACCCCACTCCCCAGGAAATAAAAGCAGATATATGTTATTGCCAGGAAACAAACAAATAAATAAATAAATCCAACCAAACACAAACAAACCAAATAGGTAAATAAATAAATAAAATTCAAACAACAAAACTAGGTGAAATAAAGAATTTTGCTTATTTTGCAGCTAGCATGTAGATTGTTCTTTACGCAATTATTTATTTTATACACCATATACAATCCTATAGTATATAGGTTATTCTGGGACATTGTCTTTTTTGTTCTATGATCTATAAATATCTGTATTTCACAGATATTTGAATGCAAATTGTAATAACTTTTTAGAATTCATTGGGATATACTTATTCCTTCAGTCTCCTTGAACATGTCAAGAGGTCTTTTCCAACAGAATTTTCTTTGTAGCAATATATTCCATAAGTTATGTAAAATGCTTACTTCTTTACAAACTGAAACTTCCAGCATAAAATCTTTTAAAGCAGAAAGGCGTAGTCGTTCAGATAGTCAATAAAGCAAAAGAGATTAGATGATTAATGCAGATGTAGACTTCTCTATAATATGTTGTACAGAATCAGCAAGTCATAAAGTCACTTCTGAAATAAAACGTTAACTTCAAAGTCAGTCATTGAATCTGAAGTTATTGTTTTTGTAAAAGCCAATACACATTCCATTTTTAGCTACACACAATGCAAAATCTGTCCAGTCTTTGGATAGATTTTAAGCCAGGGAAACTTTAATAAAATAGTGGGAAATAACAGATATTGACAGACATTTGTCTCTTTTAAAGACAGGGATTCTTTTTATATTTTAAGAAATTCTTTGATTTTATGCATGTAGTTAGTCTTTCACTAGAACTAATTTTCAAGGGAAAGTGCTGGAAAGCCTGTAAATTCAGTGCTTTACAAAATTAAATAGATCAGCTTGCAATATATATTCTACATGTATATATATCTTTTTTTATTTCTCTACCAAGCAATACTAAGCATCTGGTCCAGAGTCTTCAGTGGTGTTAGATAATAAAATCCATGGAGCTTCAACAGCTCCAACATGATTTATTCATATAAAATCCTTTAAGTTCATGGTCATTATGTTGAATTCAGAACTGATACGATTTTTATGTGTCCTGGTTTTGTCTGGGGTAGAGTTAATTTTCTTCAGAGTGGCATATATGGTGTTGTGTTTCAGATCAGAGGATGTGCAGATGGATATAAGGAAAAAGTTCTTCACTGAGAGGATGGTCAAGCACTGGAACAGGGTCCCCAGGGAACTGGTCATAGCACCAAACCCACCATGACATCCAGATTTCAAGGAGCATTTGGAAAACGCTCTCAGACATGTCGTGGCATTTATCTTCCCAGGAAACCAATATGTGTGATGAGCCTTCCTTCCTGGAAGTGGATGAAAGTGGGAAGTTTATCTGATGGGAAGTATTGAATAAATTTCTTGTTTTGCTTTGTTTGCACAGGCAGATTTTACTTTACCTAGTAAACCTCAGCAAGTCTCTAGAAATGGATTGTGTTCTCTTCCCTAGTAACTATCCTTATGTCTTAATGTATTTGAGTGGAGTAAATAACATTAATTAATAAATTATTTTAACTTACTACAGATAAAATAATTTTGAATATTAGAACTAGATTAAATTTAGGATCTTAATACCAAGCAATATTTACATTGCCAAGCTAGATTTGTATTCCTGCATGAAAGATTTCTCTCTCTGCAGTGTCGTGATTTTTGGTCCAAGGATAATGTAATATCGAGCAATATTTAGGAAAAGCTGTAGATCTCCACGATATTTGTTCTTCATTTTCCTATGTCTTTATTACATGTAATATTTACCTCTTAAAGTGAGTGATTCTGATGAATTTAGGCTTTTATTACAGGCATTTTTCCCAAATGTCTTGCAGACAGAGTTATAGATATACAGTACAGTGCCTTTCAAAATGTAACAGACATCTTGCTTCTTGTGGAAAATGCAACTTTAAGAGGCACGGCTCCTTTTTGTCTTTTGCTTGTGAAGTAGCTCATCATCATAGCAGTACAATTTATTTTAATGGAACCATGTACTAGGAAAAGAATACAAATTTTGCTTTGTCTTAAACCATTTATAGACATTACATGATTTTTGTAATCTTTTAAATATCAATTGCAAAATTCAGTTCAGAAATGTCAGGTTTCACCACAATTGTAGGCAATAGTTTCAGAGTTGTTTTGAGATTTAATTCCTTACAGTCATCGGGATTGATACTACCATGACTATTTTCTGACTGAGAGCTTACTTGAGTTGAGTTATAATAAAAATTACTATTCATCATGTTGAAAGAACATATCCTCAGATTAAGACATCTTCAAGTCAGAAGTATTGTTTTTTCTCTGCAAAGCAAGACAAAGATTCCTAACATTAGGATCAAGAATCAGAGCTCCTTAACTCTGCAGAAACTTTGTATATCAATTAATAATTTACTAAGGAAACAATAGCCTGTGAGCAAATCTTGTTCATTGTTATGCTAGCTACAAATTGTCACATTATGTAATTCTTAATGAATACGATAATAATAATAGTAGTAAAAAATATGGAAGGAGTTTGTCATGAAGAAGCAAGGGATACACGTAGCTGTGAGTTCTCTTTTATACATTTAGCAAGCTCTAAAGCCCAATTTTCCTGTACTTTCAAAACAGTTTCTGAAATCTGATCTAGACTCCTAGTCACTCATGAGGTTCAGCGACCTTATCAGATCAACCTACACTGTGTGTGCTGCACACATGCATATGTGTGCATACACCTGTACATACAAACATATGTATATACTTGCAAACATAAAAATATATGGAAATATTGTGCATCTGTGTGTACAAACAAGCCTCAAACTACCAAATTCTTGTTAATGCTGAGCTCTTAGGAAATCTGTTGACTTGTATTGGAACTGTTCAGTTTCTCAGAAGGTAGACAAATATAATGACTGGTATAATGTTGTATGTTTGAATAAAATTAGTTAATATAGATGTTGATTTACTGTATGTATACTTTTAGTGAAAATGAAACTGAGATAGTAGTGAAAAGGGGAGAGAACTAGAGTTTAGCTTCATGACATCATTCATAAACCATTAGAAATTAATATTGGAAAAGTAAGAAAGAAAGAATAGCCACTCTTTCCTCTACAGGTATAACAATATTTTAACTTTTCTGTTCTAATTGGTAAAATCTGAAGGCTTAAATTTGTAGTATCTATATTTTCTGTTGTTACACTTTAAAAAAAAAAAGAAAAGAAAAAAAAAAAAAACACCATATGCAGAGAGAATGAAGAGACAGTGAAGAAATAAATGAAAAGTCCCAGTTAATTTTAACTACCATGATGAATAATGAGAGTGAAGAGAAAAGGAACTATTAAAACATGTGAGAGGTCATTTGACTTTAAGGTGCTGCACCTCATTCAGGGAAATCCCAGACATGACTACAGACTGGGAAAAAGAACTCATTGAGAGCAGCTCTGCAGAGAAGGACTTGGGGTTTCTGGTGGACGAGAAGCTTGACTTGAGCCGGCAGTGTGTTTGCAGCCCAGAAGGCCAACTCTGTCCTGAGCTTTATCAAAGGAAGCATGGCCAGCAGGTTAAGGGAGGTGATCGTCCCCCTCTACTCTGCCCTTGTGAGGCCCCACTTGGGTTACTGCATCCAGGTCTGGGGCCCCCAGCACAAGAAAGATGTGGACCTATTAGAGTGAGTCTAGAGGAGGGCCAAGAGGATGATCAGAGGGCTGGAGCACCTCTCTTATGAAGAAGAGCTGAGAGAGCTGGGGTTGTTCAGACTGGAGAAGAGAAAGCTCTGGGTAGACCTCATTGCGACCGTTCAGTACCTGAGGGGGGTTACAAAAAGATGGCAAAGGACTCTTTACATGGGTAGATAGCGATAGGACAAGGTGGAAGAGTATTAAACTAAAAGAGAGGAGATGTAGATTGGATATTAGGAGGAAGTTCTTTACTCAGAGGGTGGTGAGGCACTGAAACAGGTTGCCCAGGGAAGTTTTGGATGGCCAGGTTGGAAGGGCCCCTGAGCAACCTGATGTAGTGGGTGGCATCCCTGCTCATGGCAGGGGGTTGGAACTAGACGATCTTTAAGGTCCCTTCCAACTCAAGCCATTCGATGATTCTGTGACTCTATGATTCTATGATAGCTTGTAAAAAAAGCGTATTAGATCTGATAATTTTACAGTTTTATGCTCTCTTTTTTTTCACAGACTATTCTAGTGCTTTACAAACAGTAAAATTATACATTCTCCTTTGCAGTAAGATGTGAAAGAATGTTAAGATTTCCATTTCCTACTGAGGATAAGCAGAACGCTTGAAAAAAGAAAAAGGCCTTTTCACAGATGACCATTACATATTTACGCAAAGGCCAGCGAAAGTGGTGTAACATGTTTATTTTCATACATCTTCAAAATAGGTACATCATCCAGTCAATGTAAACTGTCATTATTTTCACTATCATGCATCTCATAAAATACACAGATTGAAGTGTTAATTTAGATAGACAGAATTCTCCTTCATTAGCTATATTTATGCTCAAGGAAATCACAATGTCAGTCAAATGTTCCATAGTACTATATAGCCAATGATCAAGTTAGCAGGTAACAACCATCCGAGTTTATTAAAACTCATAAAATAGGTGAAAGCAGTACTATTTTAAACATATCTGCTTTGATTCTGAACTTTTTATTAGATGGAAGGCTGAATCTAAATAACTTAATTCCACAAAAAGCAGAGGAGCTTTTACATTTTACCAGCAAAACAGTTATGAATTATTAATTTGTGTACAATTATCTGATAGAAGAGTTGAAGTCTATTTATTCTATATCAAAATTTAGGTACAAAATTAAAAAAAAAAAAAAGAAAAAGAAAAAGAAGAAAGATGATCAACCTAATTCTGACTGAATTTTGCGTGAAATCAAAAATAATCTGCTACATAATTTTACTTTTTGAGTATCTGAACTTTCTTGCTCCACGAGAGGTTTCCACGCGGTATAAGAAAGAAACTTCTTGCAGTGAGAACAATTAATCACAGGAACAAACACCCTAGGGGAGTGGTAGAATCCTCCTCTCTGGAGGATTTCAGGAAGTTTTCAAGGTACAACTGGACAGGGTGCTAGATAATCTCAGCTAGGATCTGTTTTCCCATGAATATTTGGACCGTATGATCTTTAAAAGTCTCTTCCAAGCTGGGCTGTTCTGTGATCCTATATCTGAGCTTTTTTTTTTTTTTTTTTTTGTAGTTACAAAGTAAAGGAGTGAAATCAGTAAGGTGAAAATATTTCTGCTATGAGGGATAAACAAGGAAGGTTCATTCTATTTGAACACTGTTGATATCTCTTATTAAAAAAAAAAAAAAAAAAGAGCCAAGAGTCTAGGAGTTGAAATGACAAGAGATCAAGAACACCAGTAATAAAAACTCTGTTCATCACATAACTTCTAACAAAGGCTACTCAGAAAAGAGTCTCTCACTTTTGATATCTTTTTAATCACTTCGTCTGAGAGGAGATCACTTTATGAGGTAGTGATAGTTTGGTTCTTTCTCCTCTTATATCTATAACTTCCTTGATGAAACTGATCTTTTCAGTGTTATCCTATTTCAAAAGAAAGTAACCTTAAAAACTGGGGGCTGAATGTCATGTTTAGGAGTTAATTAAAATGAGTGTTGGCTTCTTTTACCAGTATTAACACTGAAAATAATCGGTAAAGGAGAGCCAGCAGAGGGAGACTGAGAGGTTATTAGCTGTACTGTAAGGTACTGCAACAAGGTTTACAATTTTCAAGTGGAGGTTGCTCATATTCAAGCATATTTGCTGCTATTAGCATTCTGAACCTTAGCAAAGACATCACCTTGAACTTTCCTCCTAATGAGTACCCATTTTCTCTCCCTTACAATTGACAAGCTTGACATTCTTGTTAAACTGCCAAATTTGTAATTTGCAGACTTTCCTCGATAGTACCTGCATAACAGCAAAATGGTATAATATGAACCTCGCATGCATTTTAATGCAACTCTTATCTTCAGCCAACTGCTGGCACAGCAACAGTTTTTCACCCATTGTGGAGAAAAAGAAAGTAACAAGACACAAGGAGTACTCGGGTCATGATTCTACCTCTTTAAAAACTTTTAGCTCCTTTTAGCTAATGACCTCATTCTCAATTTATGCCATTTAAAAGAGGCTAAATAAACCTTCAGCCCAAATGCTGTCCCCTGGTCTGCTTCTCTGTATGTACTTAGTAATTAATGTTACACATATGTGGTTTCAACAAACAGTCTAAGTTAGATTTTACACATTAATCAATCTTATCCTTTTTTTCAGCATTTCCTTTATCATTTTTTATAGATCACATACAGAAAACAAACTCACTCTGTTTTTAATGCCATACAGCATTTAATACTATTACTTAATACCATAAGTTATTTCAGGAAGGTCCACACTGTGAAGTTTCTACAAGGTACACGTCTCTGATTCAGCAAAGAGAAAACAGACCATATTGATGAATTAATCTCTTCATGTACTATTTTCTCCAGTATGCCATTTCAAAACTGTGCAGTGTACCTTTTAATATTACAATGATCCTAAGATTTTTGATTTCCAAAAAGGAAAGCATGGGTAAACTGGAAGTCCAGGATTAACACATTGACATGATCAGTGCAATGTGGTATGCAACTGTATCCATTCCACCAAAAAGAAGAGTAATTTATATTCTAAGAAAATTACAAGTATGTGATTGACATGCAGGTGTTGTCTCTGGAACTTACCCACCAGACAGTACAGAAGACTGTCTGGTCTGGTTTGCATGAGAAAGCAAACAAAGCAACTGAAAACTATTAAAAGTAGAGTCAATGTAATTTTCTACCCTCAAATTTCAGACCTATCTATATTCACAAATACAAAATCTGTTATCTTCATAGTGTGGTTGCTAGCCAACATTATATACATACCTGGAAGAATTAGGTTTAAAAATAATAACAATAATTATTGAAACCGTACAGAGACACAGAATACTTTAAAAACAAAACAAAACAAAACAAAACAAAACAAACAAAAACTTTGGCATCTCTAAGTTTTTCTAGTGACCCTTTTTAAGTATGCCTTTGGTTTGTTTTTATAAAGCACCATCTAATTAATTTGAGGCCACAACTTTTTTCTTGCCAGAGTTATAGGTTGGAGAACCTGAATGAAGCCTTGACTAGAGGGCCATGTTCATGTCTGTTTACTGACAGAAAGGATACAATTATGAAATATCAAACAAATGCTGAAGATCAAAAAAGGAAGCAAGGGGGTAAAGGGAAACAACTATTCAAAAGGATTGCCATTTTAAAACATTAATATTCACAACAATAAGGACATTTCCCATGAATACAAGCCAAGCCTGATCTGCAAGATACAAATGGAGTATGACAGCTTTTTAGTCATTTCCTTTGATTCTAATGATATAGTAAGGGCAGGGCTGGTCAACTTTAATGCTGCTGTGTCCAGAATACGAACACTTAAAGTGACAGAAAGTGTCTGTGCTTTTTAGGTTAATGGGAACAAAACAGACCTCTGTAAATCAGTTTTTCCTTCCTTTCCATTAGCAAAGACGAAGCTCACTAATGCAGCACATTAACTGAGTATTTACAAGTTAGTAGGAGCTTGACTTAACCAAGGTCTGACAGGCTAAAGTTGTCTATGTTATGCCAAGAAACAGCTGAAGTATTTACCATTTTAAAAATTTAATAGTTTGTTGTTGTTGTTGTTGTGTGTGGGTGTTGGAGGTTTTTATTTTATTTTATTTTTTGGTTTGTTTTCTTAAATGCTTATCTTGCTCAAGCATTAAAGGAAACTTCCTTCAGGATGTGAGGAAACAGCCTCAAGTTGTGCCACGGGAGGTTTAAATCGGATATCAGGAAGAATTTCTTCATGGAAAGTGTGGTCAAGCATTGGAACAGGCTGCTCAGGGAAGTAGTGGATTCCCATCCCCGGACATATTTAAGAGACATGCAGTGCTTAGGGATATGGCTTACTGATAGATTTGGTAGTGTTAGGTTGATGGTTGGACTTGATCTTAAGGGTCTTTTCCAACCCCACAGATTCTGTGATTCTATGCTCTCTAAGCAAACCAGCAGGTTATTAAGCCATTGAAATACAGTCTGGTTTTGTAGCTCTAAAATGCACACTATTTAAAACAGTATTTCATCAGGTAATTTCTTAAATTAATTATTAAATCTTTTGTGTAGCTGTATAGCCCTAATCCCTAGAATATACCTATTTAACAAAAGGAAGGTGTGACTGCAGCCTGCTTGTGATATTTATGTGCAAAGTCCATCAGTCAAGGCAGATCAACTACAAGATGATCTACAACTACTCTAGCATGATATAGAACTAAAGTCATGTTAAGCTGGCTGGAAAGGATTTTTTTCCCTCTTATAGCTGGAATGTAATAATGATTTCATCACTACAGTTTTATTGCTACTTTTATCCATTCTAAGGGGATGCAGCAAGGACAGTGCTGCTGCCATAACGTCTCTGTTTTGCATTGAAGGCTCACACCTAGTCCACAGCTGTCTGATGGAAGATCAGAATATGGCATAGAGATGTGGGGATTTAGTGTCAATGTAAAGTGCTGACAACTGCGTGTCCATGAATGGCAGTCAGCCTGACTAGCTACAGAAACAGATGGCAGTATGTGCAAAAAGTATATGACTAGCAGATGACAAATGATGCACCAGCACAGTCTTGCAGCAGATTCCAGATCAGATGCTGGTTATGAAAGCTTAAAACCACTGTCTTCAGAAAAATACCCCTTTCTTGATATCTGAATCTTTTTTAATTACCTTTATTCCACTGATAATGGAGCCATGTATACATAGTTATGTGAGTGGCTGATTGTCATTTGTTGCACTTTGTTTGTCTCAGAGACAAAATCAGAACAGTCCTATAAAGATGTAGATGGGTTAGCAGCGAGGATTTAACAATCTGAGAACTTGTTGACTATTTTAACTGTTAGGTGATGTAGTTCCACTAGAATTGAGAATGTGCTTCTCTGAAAATTGACACCTGGTATTACGTAGAGGGAAGGGAATGGGGAAGAGGAAGGGGAAGGGGAAGGGAGAAAGGGGAAGAGGAAAAGAGTATTCTGATAGGAATGACTTATGAATGGTTGAAGGTGAGATTTTATTTTATTTACAATTGATTCACCAACCTTATCCTTTAACTTAAAAATAAGAGAAATTAAATCATGAAGTCCTCAAAACTTTTCTAGTTCTAGCAACAGTTTCAATAAGGCCTCACATACATGAATGCTGTTTTGACTGATTTCTATTTTCCCTGCTTTCTCTTGTGAACATAAATGAAGTTTGGGTGACTTCTATTAATAAACACTTCAGTTTCCATTCACTCTTTCTCTCTAACTGTCATCTCAACACAGCCTCTAACCGCTTATATCTTATACACCCTTTCTTATGTACTATGAAATTTCATCTTAATATTTTTTAAAAAAATTCTTTACTTCATATTTGTCTGTACACTACTGTTATTCTTGTATCAGCATTGATTGTTATAATCCATGTTCTGTTTTCATCCACGCTTTCTTCAATATTTATACCATGGCTAGAAGACTGTCTATAAAAATAACATAACAGTACCTTATTGTTCACAAAATCATTGATATGACTTAGCAAAGGAAAGTGATGGATTCTCTACCTCTTTAAAACTTCAGACCAAAATTTTATGTATCACTGATAGGTTCATTATTCAAAGAAAGGTTGCTAAGAGATTATTAATATTGTGCTGTTGTTATGTAGCAACCAGGAGCAAATGATCAAATGATATAAAATATCTATTATGACTGTCAAACAACTGTTATGGAAGTCAAACTACCTTACACGAGAAAGCTTTGAAATAATTGAATAATGAATCTGGTTTTTTTTTTTTTTNATAAATTGTTTTTTTTTTTTTTTTTTACTTTGAAGATGACTTTTGCATAGTTTTAATCATAGTCATCCTTATATACATAGTATAATATTCCTATTTAGTGCATGGTGTAAAATTCCCTATTTAAAAATAAATAAATAAATAAACAAAATAAATTATCATTTTCCATTTCTAACACACACACACACGAAAAAAAAAAAAAAGCTCAGTGAAGCAAGGCCTTTACTTTCTAACAGCCATATTTCCTCTACTCTTTGAAATTGAAGGAAAAATTAAAGTTGCAGCAGTTAAAAATTATCCCTTAATTAGAACTGGAAGCAAGTACCCATGAAATACAGGTGATAACCATAAATCAGAACAATTAGTCTGTCTAAAAAAGCAACATGATCAAATCAGAAATTCTCTACCAGCTGCTCATTTAATCTTAGATCGTGGTGTTTTCTGTTCTGAGGAGACAAACCTGTATGGGATGATGTTGAAATTTAACACCTATGAATCCCTCAAGGTTACTCTTTCAAAAAAAGTACAGCCTGACTTTCCACTCCTGCTAAGGTTTTTGCATATAATCATCTTGAAAACTGCCAGTAGTTTCAAAGAAGCAAATTACATAAATAAAATTAAGACCTACATATGTGTCTGTAAATCTGAGTGAAATAAGTTGATACAGTCCACTTCCCAAAATTGTTTCGATAAATATCAGTACTCAATATTATTTTAAAGTGTAAAATAATCATTAGAAAGAATCATAAGTGAAAGCTACAAATACTATCAATTAACACAAAAGAGGTAAAAAGAGACCTTTTATAGAGCTTCAAGATTCCTACAGTGACACGGAGAGAAACGTAAATACAGAAACAGATGAAACTAGACAGAAAAAGGGACATATGTTTCTCTCTTTAGCTTAAATGCTGTACCTGTCATAGAAGAACAATTAGTGATGTGACTCAGATTCTCTTATTTATTAAACATCAGCTCCCCTTTATGTTAAAATAATTTTTTTCTCTAATAAATAATATTTAAGTAAACAAAATCTTCAAGGAATTTCTTAAATACCTCTCTATTCCCTTGCAAAAAAAATTCAGGGATAAATAGGGTTTTCTTACAAAGAAATGATTTCCTCTTGGGGGCCTTTGAGGAGCACATTTACTCTTTCAAGAGTAAATAGAAGCCAGGCATATTTGGATAGTGATTTTGCTAATTATTATCATGTCTAGTTTTCCTGCTCTAGCCTCATTGATGCCTATGGGTTTCACAGCAGTTTAGAAAAAGAGATGATGTGCTGTCCCACACTCTGTCACTGTTACAACCCACTCTCCTTAATGCTTTCTCTTGCCTCTTATCCTTTGCAACAGAAGCATGATAGAACAGTAAACTTCTGTTACATGTAAGAAAACTGGCAGAACACTTTAAATCACTATCCTTTAGAAGAGCTTTGAAATAAAACAATAAAAACATAATATGAAGTAAATATTTTTTTTTTCACTCAGCAAGATACCATGGCAACACTACTGCAGAATAGCCATTGGCTGGCACACTGCTATGAGATTATTAGCTAGGATGATCTGGACTTGCTCCTGAAAGGAGTAAGAAATTCAGAAAATTCTTAACGGTGAAATTACCAAGTTTAATAATGCACTTAAGTTATTTAAGCTCAAAGATTTAAGTAAGTGAAAACTTCAGTACTCTTTGAAAATAAACAGTAAGAAGATCATTGACAAGAGTTTTGATCTAATAACTTTTAGCTTCCTAGCCCTCCCCAAGAGGTGGTATATGATTGCAGCAAAAATATGCATCCTTCTATAACCATATTCCAGTCTTCAAAGAAAAAATTTTGTCTAAATAATCCTCTTTTAGATTCCCAGGACAAGCTATTTCTTTCAATTACTCATTCCAAAATTGCAGAATTCCACATTATTACCACTTATGAGATTAGTTTGTCACCCTAATTGAGCAAAACCTGACTATTTTTTATAAAAGGATGGCAAGTACTGATCCATGTTTCTGCCAGAAACAACGGATATAAAAAAGTCAATACAACCAAACCAAGAGGAAAACTGCACCAGCATATGCATTGTTTCAGGTTTGCTGTGTTAATATTTAGTTTACTAGAATTTCGCTCCATGTCACGTGCTTTACAAGTATGTTGGTCAAAAGCAAAAGTTTTCAATGGAGTCACTTCAAAATTATTGTCATCAGGTGGGATCTGTAAATACAGAAGAACTATGATGGCAAAGGGGGGCAGGAGAAAGAGAGAGAGAATTCTAAATAGCAGTATTCTATCACTTCTCTTTCTTTTTCTCCCAGGAATCAGCCTGAATTTATTTTTTTATGCTATAGACAGCCCTTTGTAAAGAGCTGGAAATCCGTCATATGTACTCAGCTGAATCTTAGATCAAGTACTGTTCAGTAAACATTCATAGAATTGCATATGACAGGCAATATTTCATAACAGCTTCTTCAGTGTAGGTTGCCCATTCTTTAGTGCTGAACTGCCATAAACTAATTAATATTCAGCCAAATTTGGAAATATGTAATTATCTATTTTACGTCAAAATTAATTTAATTACATGGAGGAATGAGCAGAGGAAAGGTTTGGAAGTTCATGCTTTAAATTGAAGACAAAAATGTTGGAGGTTAGTTCAGAAAAGACAACATATTCCTGTACTTTAATTCTCAGTACTAGAATGTATTTTGGTATTAATAATCAGAGAGATAAATAGTGTCATCAGTACATATAATGCTGTTCAGTAGCTGATTGCTTGTTGTGCCATTAAAATAATTGCTCTCTATGCAAAGCAATCAGAAGCACAAAGTGAAATAATTTAGTACAGTAAACCTCCCTATATGTTTTACTTTTTAGAAGGAGGGAACACAATGCAACCTGAGTGCTGTGGCTTGTATAGCACATAGCAACACAGTACATTTGATTCTCTGTTACTACTACACCTTGCACAGCCATTTACCCCAAGAAAACTGAGGTATATAATGCTGTCAGACCATAACTGTAGCTTTTTGTACCTGCTTTGTAACATAAATGACTACATCAGATGCAATTGTGGGTAATCAAGTCCATGATTACTTCTTTTTGCAGGTCTGTCAGAGGTGAACAGTTACTGAGGGTGTAGTTCCAGGACAGGTGTTCTTCAGGGGAGAAGCCAGTTTAAGGGACTACTTCTTGCTCCTTTGAAATGTGGCTAGTCTTCTGAATTGCATTGAAACGACTGTTTGCAAGGTAAGGCTTCATAGCTAACCCCATAAAATAAATGTGAGAGAGGTTAAAAAACAAACAAACAAACAAACAAAAAACCTGCATTACTTTTTCTCTGATTGCTGGTTTACAGCATAATCCCAAACAAAGCTCTGCTAGAACAACTGAAGGAGAAGCAAATAGGTGTGAAGACAGAAACCAGTAATCAGGAGCAGAAGGAGAAATATTTACACTGACTCCTTCACTAGAATTTATTCTTTGCTCAGCTGCAACATCACTAAAATGTATGTAGTAGTGTCAATGGAAAAACTGTGCGAGTAACGGCCCTTGTGTATTAGGATCTTGTATTCTTCCTTGTAGAATCCTGTTAGTGTTAAGACACTTGCCCAAGCAAAATTATATATAAATATACATGTAAAACTAAGAATCTACAGTTAATATAATAATCTTGCCAAACAAAGGAATGTGCCAAAAGATCCTAAAACAAGATCCTAATAGCCTATCTTGATCCCCATGAAATATCTGGGACAGCATAAAGTAACATTTGCAAATAAGAAAACTAGTGGAGAACATCGATTTTTAATGTTCATAAAATGTTATTGGTTTCTAACCTGCCACAAATGAAATGGGAACAATTTTTTTCTTGTTTATAGGTTTTCAGTGTACTCTGGGCCAGGAGTACAAATACAGATGACATGATTCACAATGACTAAAATTAACAGCTTTGGCTTAGTACACAATCTGATGAACAGAAAACAGATAAAGTCTTTATTTCTTACATTCTGATCTAAAGGTTTCTAGCTAAGGGCAAACACTACCTGGGGGAGGGGAGGAGAGAGGAGGGAAGGGGAGTGGAGTGGAGGCAAGGCAAGGCAAGGCAAGGACTTCCATTGTAGGTAACACTAAATAAGGTGTCCTGGTTTTGGATTTGATAAAGTTAGTTTTCTTCCTAGTAGCCATTATGGTGCTGTGTTTTAGATTTAAGATAAGAAGATGTTGACTACACACTGATATATTTAGTTGTTGCAGAGCAGTACTTACACAAAGTCAGGGACTTTTCAGCTTGTTGCGCTGCCCTGCCAGTGAGGAGGCTGGGGGTGCGCCAGAAGCTGGGAGGCGACAAGACCAAGACAGCTTACCCAAACTGTCCAAAGGGATATTCCATACCATATGGTGTCGCGCTGAACAATGAGTATGGGGGGAGTTGGCTGGGGGTGAGGCAGGGGAGGGCACTGGTCAGGGACTGGCTGGGCATCAGTTGCAGGTGGTGAGTAATTATATTGTGCATCACTTGTTTCATATATTCTTTATTATTATTATTATTATCATCATTATCATTATTATCCCCTATTTTTCTGTCCTATTACACTGTGTTTATCTCAACCCACGAGTTTAACCTGTTTTCCAGTTCTCTCCCTGCTCTCACTGAGGGTGGTGGGTAGCAAGCAAATGACTGTGTGGTGCTTAGCTGCCTGCTGTGTTAAACCACCACAGAATGGATCTTTAAAAACACAGAAACCTTACCTAAAATCTTTTCCCCATATATTTTCATCAGTCAGCTCACTTGTTATTTTTCTGTCACAGTTTTTGACTCCATTAATGTAAATTCTGTAATCTTCTTGCAGAATAAGACAGCTTTCAAAAATTAATTTGTTCAAATCACAAGGATCTTAATTTAGAAAATTGGTCAAACGGACAAAACAGAAACCCCAACCTTTTTCTCACTTACTTCAAAATTTTACAGCTCAATTCAATTTAAAATGGAGGTTCCAGCCTTTGACCGTTTTCTTCCTTTCCCTGATCCGGTTCTCTGAATATCTATATGAGCATATACAGTTTCCCAGTCCAACAGAAACTACTTTAGAAGATCTTGAACTGTCTGATTAATGGATCTGATGAATACTAGATCATAGTTCCCATGTAGGGCTCATTTTTCATACTTTTAGACAAAAATATGCATTTATCACAGTTACACTTAGGGATGAGAATACTTAAGCAGAAAAAAGTGACCTTGAGAAATATTTCCAGAGAAATTTCATAATAAGTGAATTTATTAGGTGACTAACTTTCACTCCCAATGATGAATACATAGTTATCCTTTAGATTCTTTAAATAAGTAATAATTCAAATTTTAATTAAAAAAAAAAAAAAAACAGAAAAAATCAAACAGAAAAAAAACACACCCTCTTTCTACAATAACTGGAAAAAAAATTGAAACCCAAAGCTATGTCACATACAGTCCAAGCTCTCTCTTTAATGCAAGAATCATACAGTGATGCATTCAAAGAATAAATCTGAAGTTGAGGAGCTATACTGTAGAGACAGAAATGCCTTTAGTCACTGTCTATACTGCATTACACAGATTTCCATAGGGGACACCATTTCTCCAAAGATACAAAAAACTCAAATCTAAATTTTCTTTTTTTTCTTTTTTTTTTTTTTTTTTGAAGATTATCATGCAATATTCATTCCCCATCCAAATTTTTTCTTCTGCAATAATCTTACAAAATATCAAAAGATTTAGAATACTTTGGCTTTTTGGTCAGCTTAGGTTATTTAAAACAGAAGTCGACACTCTGTTTCAATTTTTATGCCACTTCGCCTGAGTAGGGATATAAGATGAGGAAACATAGGTCAATTTTTGTACAGGTTTGAACTGAAATTGTTAGTCTAAATGAAATTCTATAGCAATAATTACTTTAATAGGATTGGATTAAAAAAGAAGTTTATAGCGTCATTATCTTTGAAATTACTACAAACACTTAAAACAAATCCAATTGAGCCCTAGGCCATAGCAGAACTCTTTCTTCAAACAAACGAACAAATGAACAGCAAAACCAGATGTGTCAATATTATATTGTCCTACCTGGTCTTCACATACATAAGTATGGAACAAGATTAACAGACTCCTGCATAAATTAGACAGATCATGGCACAGGTATCAGACCTGACTGACTAACCAACACACAATAAAACTCTGTGTTCCAAGTCTTTACTAGAAAAGTGAATTTCCCCCAACAAAATTATATATATTGTTATGCATTATTTGTTACTGTATGAATGCACCTTATTCATGTGTGGAACCCTGACATGAGACCAGTTGTGCATCAAATAAATCATTAAAATCATTAAAAGAGAAAGCCAATGAGAATTAAAATGCACAAATATACACGTCCATATATAAAAGTCTCGTGTGTGTGTGTGCATGTATGTGTTTCTAGTTTCTTTGTACTGGGGAGAGTTTCACCCCATTTGCAAGATAAGTTTCTAGATCTTTAAGGGTCTTTGTCAATTTCAGGTATATATGTCATTCTTTCATTTTGACAGAAGCCATGAAAGCAAGAAAGCATTTGAATTCTGTTTTTCCCTTTAGCAGATTGTATTTATAATGCAATGATTTTATCTGCAATGAGTACCAACATTAATGTTTTCCCAGAGTTTGTCAAACTTTCTCTACCTATCTTTTCCTTGGACATTTTAAAAGTGTTGTTGCCAGTGATTTTTTTTTTTTTTTTTCCTTATTTAAGAATGATTAGAAAATTAAACAGATGCTTAATTCTATGCTTGCTTCCATAGAAGAGAGAAGGAAATATGTTAATTTAGAAGTTCTTACACAAAATTGAGCAGCATATACCAAAATTTCAGTGATCAAGTAAAAGAATCAGTGATATAAGCCTGATTCAGAACAGTAAAAAATAGGAAGAAAAAATGATAAAGTACTGTAAAACAAGTAAATTGTAATGAGCTGTTTTGATTTATGATCTTCATTTTTATTTCACATAAGTAATCTATCTTAATAAAAACACAAAACCTCGCCTCTGCTTTATTAAGTAATACATTACACATTCCATGTCTTTAAAAACAGTAAAAAAATAAGTGTATTTGGGTAATGTAGCAGATCATTTGCTTCAGCTTAGCACAAGGTGAAATTTAAACAACTTTCAGAGAGGTAAAGGTATTACTATTGTTTTCCACTGTGTTTGACTTTGGCTTAAGTATTAGTTGTGATATTGAAAAATTCTAACAGAGAGCAAGTAGTGTTATGAATATGGCATAGTACAGCTATTACTTTCTGACCTTTAAATAGGCAAAGTGACAATTTTGAACAGATACTATCAGAATAAATTAATGGGATTTTGCACTGACTAAGGTATTGTCATTTTGCTATGTACATAACAGTTCCATTTTTACTTCAAGACTTAAATTTTTATTTGATTTGCAAAGTATATACTACATGCATAAATAGTCTTCACGGTGAAATAGAATGGCTGAAAATTCATGAAGTAGTCTAAGCCAATATCCATTCCAGAAAACAATACTCTGTTAATGTTTATAAGAATAATTTTAATATAAGGGCTAAATTAGGCTTGCTGTTGTGACTTCACACTGAGGAAAGCAAAGCAAAGGAGGTCTCTGTATAAAGAAGCTGTGTAAAATTGGAGGGACACTTTTAACCAGGAAACTTAGTAAGTTGATGAGTAAACAAATATGATCAATATTTTAACTCAAATTGTTATTTGTGACAAATGTCATGTAACCATGGGTTATTTAAACACTATTAATTTGGGAGGTTTTAGGAAGAGTGTGGAATCACTAAATGCTGACTATGAGGCCAGTGAATTTATAAATACTATGTATGTGTATTGGGTTTAAGTGGTAAAGGTTTGGTAGCAGGGGGGCCACAGGGGTGGCTTCTGTGAGAAGATTCCAGAAGCTGCCCCATGTTAGATAACAGCCAGCTCCAGCCAGCTCCAGAAGGGATCCACCCTTGACCAGACCCAAGCCAATGAGTGATGCTGTTTGCGCCTCTGTAGGAGCAAATTTAAGAAAGGGAAAAAACTGCTGCACAACAGCAGCTGGGAGTGAAAGGAGTGAGGAACAGCCCTGCAGACACCAAGGTCAGCGAAGAAGGAGGGCAGGAGGTGCTCCAGGCACCAGAGCAGAAGTTCCCCTGCAGCCCGTGGTGAGGCCCATGGTGGAGCAGGTGGATGTGGCCTGAAGGAGGCTGCAGCCCATGGAGAGCCCCCACAGGAGCAGGCTCTAGGCCAGATCTGCAGCCCGTGGAGAGGAGCCCACCAGGAGCAGGTGATCCGGTGGGAGCTGCCACCCATGGGGGACCCATGCTGGAGCAGTTTGCTCCTGAAGAATAGACCCCATGGTATGGACCCATATTGGAGCAGTTCTTGAAGAGCTACAGCCTGTGGGAAGCCCACACAGGATCCATTCGGGAAGGACAGCATCCCATGGGAGGGACCCCACGCTGGAGCANACAAGAAGCTGGGAGGGGACAGGACCAGGACAGCTGACCCAAACTGACCAAAGGGATATTCCATACCATATGATGTCATGGTGAACAATAAAACTGGGGGGGCTGGCCGGGGCAAAGTGGGGGGCCGCTGCTTGGGAATAGGCTGGGCATCGGTCAGTGGGTGGTGAGCAATTGCATTGTGCATTGCATTGTGTACACTTGCTTTGTATATTCTTTTACTATTATTATTATTATTATCATTATTTTCCCTTTCTTTTCTGTCCTATTAAACTATCTTTATCTCAACCCACGAGCTTTTTTTTTCTTTTTCACAATTCTCTCCCCCACCCAACTGGGGGAGTGGAGGGGAGTGACCGAACGGCAGTGTGGTGCTTAGCTGCCTGCCGGGTTAAATCACAACAGCTTGGGAGGAGGAGATAGAAGAGGGTGGATGAGGGGAAGGTGGTTTTAGTTTGCTTTTAGTTTCTCACTGGTCTAGTCTGCTAGTGATAGTAATAAACTATATTAATCTCCCTATGTTGAGTCTGTTTTGCCCGTGATGGTAATTGGTGAGCAACCTTCTTGTTCTTATCTCAACCCTTGAGCCCTTGTCCATCATATTTTCTCCCCCTGTTCCTTTGAGGAGGGGGAGCAAGCGAGAGGTAGTGGTGGAATTCCACTGTTTAGCTGGGTAAAATCACCACAGTATGTCTTTATGAAGTTGGTGGTGATTATATGTGTGATCAAAGTCTCTTGAAGGAAGTAAACTCTGAGTATTGAATGCACTTCCCACTGCTGGCCTAAAGCTGGTAAAAATCTCATCCCACCCCAGAAATGAAAGAGAAACAACTTGTAACCCAGTAAAAAGACTTAAAATGTTTCAAACTGTATAAAAATAACAAATCTTGTGCTGGAAATGGGATTTTACAAAAATTAACTGACTTGGCTAGAGAGGGTAGTTTTAAAATTTTCTGTTCATTCACAGTTTCTAAATGTTGAAAAAAGTTGTCTTTTGCAAGCTGAAGTGTTTCCATTTTTTTTATTACTAAAACTAAGCAGTAATAGTGATAAAATATTGCATTCTTAAAACAAAAAACTGAAGACTATTTTGAAATAAAAACTTTATGCAAATACTGTTTAAGTTGTTTAAATGTATAAATTATATATTTAACTTTGAAAATAAATAAATGAAGAATTTTATATTTATAAAAGCTGTTAAAAAACTACAAATGCCTGAAGTATACAAACTTTTTTTTTCTGAAACTGACACATTCCTGTTGGTCTCACTTGTAATGCTAAGCAGTCAGGAGTCTACTTTTCACTGAGACCTTATAATTATTGATAATTTTATTGCTTTCCACTGAGAAATACTGTCTCTCCAGAAGGTAATTTGAACTAATGCTTGTGAAAGTTAGTTTCCAATGGACAACTCTTCTGTAATAGCATAGAGTTCTGTAGTAGATATTTCACTGATACTACTGAAGTAACCAACTATATATTTTAATAAAACAATATTAAAGGACTAATTTTTTCCCCATTTGCCAAATGAACCTAATTAATAACTGAAAATAACATGAATTCAAAACAAACAAACAAACAAACAACCCTACAAGAAAGCCTGTTTTAATACCAAAAATGACAGGTGAAATTATGGTTCCTTTCTAATTAATAGAGCAAATCTTTTCATTTCTGTGTGACTGTTTCTTAGAAAGTGGAAAATGTTCTAACAAACTACTACTATGACAATGTTCTTCAGTTTGGGACATAAAGTGGATATTTTCTCGTGTTAAAGTATGCTTTAGAGTTTGCATTTTTATTTTGCATTTGTTTCTCATGCTAAAGTAAAATTAATTCCACATTCAGTAGTACACAGGGAAAAAAAAAGTAGTTTGAGGTGGTTCATTAAAATGTGTAAGTACAGTGTTTATTATATATAATGCTCCCAAAACTCACAGTTTCGCCTACATTCAGAAGCCTAAAACATGGCTGCCTTATACTTAGCTACTTCTCACCAGAATTCGTCACAAAAAGTATTTTTTTATACACATTTCCTGTATATACTTAACAAATATCACCAGCACAAATCTAAATAACAAGGTCATGAGATTCTTTAAAATGTGTTATACCCAATGGGGGAAAAATTGTGGAACAACTTGGTTAAAAAACAACTATGTGTTATATGTCGATTGTTTGTCAAGACTTTCAACACTAATTGTATTTTCTCTAAAACATCAGAAACTGTATTTTAATAAACTAGAAAAAGTCATCTTATAAAATTAGATACCATATTAGAAGAATGGAATAAATAACCATGGTGATCAATGCTTGCACACTCAGGAACGGCACAAAGCTGCACCAGGGGACATTAAGACTAAATTTACCATGAGGGTGGTCAAACACTGGAACAGGCTTCCCAGTCAGATGCCTGATGCCCCATGCTTGTCAATGCTCAAGAGGCATTTGAATAATGCCCNAATTTTGTTAACCATAGTCAGAATTCATGCTAGAATTGCATTTTTGCATTTGCAGCAATAATTTAAAGGTACAGCACTTTCTTCTTTTGTTGCTGTTGTCGTTACTGTTT
>VXAL01004226.1:52132-64869 GCA_013399475.1 Chauna torquata
CTCTCTCTATCATGGGGCCAGACAGGATCCACTCAATGGTCCTGAAGGGCCTGGGGGAAGTGCTCACAAAGTCGCTTCCAGTAATTTATCAGCAGTCCTGGCTAACCAGGGAGGTCCCAGTTGACTGGAGGTTAGCGAATGCGATGACCATCTACAAGAAGGGCAAGAAAGAGGATCTGTGGAATTACAAGCCTGTCAGTCTCACCTTGGTGACAGGGAAGGTCATGGAGCAGATCATTTTGGCTGTCATCACATGGCACTTACAGGACAACCAGGTGATTAGACCCAGTCAGCATGAGTTTAAGCAGGTCCTGCTTGACTAACCTGATCTTTTTGTGGAGGCTTTGTGGAGGGATCTACATAAGCTCAGTTGATGGGCTGTAGCCAATCACATGACATTCAACAAGGCTAAATGCCAGGTTCTGCACTTGGGTCGCAACAACCCAATGTAGTGGTATAGGCTTGGGGAAGAGGGGCTGGAAAGCTGCCCAGCAGAAAAGGACCTGGGGCTGCTGGTTGACAGCCAGCTGAACATGAGCTGGCAGTGTGCCCAGGTGGCCAAGAAGGCCAATGTAATCCTGGTCTGCGTCAGAAGTTGTGTGGCCAGCAGGAGTAGGGAAGTGATTGTCCCTCTGTACTCAGCTCTGGTGAGACTGCACCTTGAATATTGCATTCAGTTTTGGGCCCCTCACTACAGGAAGGATATTGAGTTGCTGAAACACATTCAGGGAAGAACAATGAAGCTGGTGAAAGGACTAGAAAACAAGACATATGTGGAGTGGCTGAGGGGAGACCTCATCACTCTCTACAACTACCTGAAAGGAGGCTGCAGCAAGGAGGATACTGGTCTCTTTTCTCAGGTGACAAGTAATAGGGCATTAGGAAATGATCTCATGTTGCACCAGGGGAGGTTTACAGTGGATATTAGGAAGAACTTCTTCATGGAGTGAGTGGTCAAGCATCGTCCAGGGAAGTGGTGGGGTTGCCAGCCCTGGACGTGTTTAAGATATGCGCGGATGTGACGCTTAAGGACATGGTTTAGTGGTGGATTTGGTAGTATTAGGCTGATGGTTGGACTTTATGATCTTAAGGGTCTTTTCCAACATAAATAATTATATGATTTTATGAGTCTATGAAATGAGTTTCCTAGATTTTTCAAAAGACAAGTTTTTGACCTGAGAGAATGGCATGAAGCTGCAGCGGGGGAGATTCAGGCTGCATGTTAGGAAAAGATTCTTCACTGAGAGGGTGGTCTGGCACTGGAACAGGCTTCCCAGGGAAGTGGTCACCCCAGCAAGCTTGCTGGAGTTCAAGAAGTGGTTGCACAATGCTCTCAGACATATGGTCTGATTTTTGGGTGGTCCTGTGTGGAGCCAGGAGTTGGATTTGATGATCCTTGTGGGTCTCTTCCAATTCTGGATATTCTATGAATCAATGGTTTTATTTTCAAAAGGCTACACTTCACTGACACCTGGTAACTGAATCAGAGTGCAGCTATATCAACAGCTTAATATTAGTGTTATAAGCTTAATTAATAAATGATAATAAAACAGAAGAACATATTCAAGTATATTTGACAGAAAATATTTTTTTAGAGTTATCTACATTAGTAAAATCTGTATTGGGGATAAAAAAAAAGTAGGTTGCTATTTTGCTGATTGTATGTGTATGCATATGCATAATTATGCCCATATAGAGAGATATTGATATAAATGTATATCGATTGTTATATATATATAGCTTTTCTCTGTTTATACAGAAATTATATAGATTTTTTTTTCTATATGTAGAGGGAAATTGTTATTTTATTAAACATATATTATTTTGCTCATATATATTACGTACTTATAAAATATTTACACATCTATGCACATATATGCATATTTATATAAAAATCAAGATAACAATGCATTTTATATTGTTTTATATATTATTGTTACATGTTCAATATATTAAATTATCAGAACGACAATGCATTTTGTATGTTTACATATATATATGTATACTTACATGTATATTTATATATTTGGCCAATGTGGTTAGTAAGAGGAAGAATGGGGAGACACTAAGGGAGTAGAAAGCAGCAACCAAACAATCAGGTGCAATGGCAAAGTTTCCCTTTAGCTGCACAGAAAGTAGGGACAATTATTAAATAATCTTTTGGCTTCACAAGTAACAGAAAAACTAACGGATCATTGGAAGAACAAGGCTGTTTGCCTTGCAGTGGATGGAAGCAATTACTCTTATAATGATAAACCATTCCTTTTGGAGTATCAGACACTTCATTTATAAGAAAGAGATGAGAACATATGAACTGCTTGGTATTGCCATCTGTAACACTCCCACAAGAGAGAATATATATTCCAGGAGACACCCCCCCCAAAACAAGCAAAAAAATAAATACACGAATTATGACAAGGGTAACTATTTGCTGAAATAAAGGTTCTTTTTTATTTATTTATTTTCTGCAGATAAATCTTCAGCTGTCATAGAGGTCACAAATCGCAGCTTTATGAGGACATAATGAAAATAAACTCTCACACATTCTGAATTTTTATACTCCTGTCACAGTGCACTTCCACAAAATTAGTATCTTCAACAAACATGGTATGTTTAAACCTTGTGTAAAAGTTAGATAGTGATTGCTATGAAAATTAATTAACTACATTTTGAAAAGCCATTCTGAGAGGAAAGGATAGCCGCACTGTACTAGAAACAGATGTTATAATCCAGATTCTATGTAAGGTGAATTCAGTTAAAGTTATTAAAAGTCCCAGACCTCAAATTTATTAATTCCTTCTTGCTGTGATCTATGTTATGTTTGACATGGAAGTTAAAACATAGGAGACACAAAAGAGAAAAACTACTTTATGGTACTAAAAAATAATGCACAAAATAAATTCAAGTTGGATAAAATATCAAAAATGTTACTAGTGCATTTTGATATTTTATTCATCTAGCCAAAATTAGCATGCTAATAAGTAGGAAATGCCAGCCTAGGCAATGTTTCAGGGCCTTGCTCTGCTTTATGCTGTGTAGATACTTCCCTTGGAGTGTTATATTCGTACTTGGTGAACTTGGCTTTCATATCTGAACCCTGCTGAACTTTAGTATCTTTATCTCAATTTGTTAGCTTAGAGCCCACCAATACAAAATATCAGAAATAAACACAGACAGTTATATCACAACACAAACACAGTAGCTGTTCTTTTGAACTTTATGCACCATGAGTTAAGAATAGGCAGCAATATCACTATAATCCTGCTGTGACAGAACTGAGTCTCAAATCCTCTCTCAAGCTAGATTTGCAAGTAGGGATGTGTGAAACAGAGGTCAAAATACAACAAAAATTCTAATTCCCTCCAATGAAGATCTAAGAGAATTTTTTATTCAAAGGGCAGAATTGGGATCCTCAGTATGTAATTAAGTAGTGTATTATAGATCTACACTTCTTTTCAAAATAGAACAAAGGAAGGATACTCCACATTTCTGTGAAGAGGAATTTCAGAGGGTTTTGAAGCACAAAAGCAGCAGGTGGCAGAGAATGAAGCTCTGAAGAGAGGGAATATGTGAGTCCACAGGCTTCTACTCTGATTCTGATTAAGATTTTGATAACAATGGAAAAACAAAATTAACCCAACCCTTGAGTGACCTCAAGTCACAGTGATATGTTTCACTTGTGTTTAATCCACACTTTTCTTGACATTTTCCCTAGCACCCTACCATATTATTCCTCCAAAGAATCATACTATCTTCAGTCATTAGTGTGAACAGAGTTAGATATTTGATGTCTGGACTTCTCACAACTGATTGTAACCTACTGAGTTAATGCATTAGGATATGCCTTTTTAGGATATAGTTACACCAGCATTCCCACCATCAGTAAAAGTGAATTAAGAAATGTCTTTTTAGCCCTATCCAGAGGTAATTAATCCTATCTCTATCACATGGTAAATACTCCCATCTACTGTGTTGATGCAACTGTTGAAATATCTGGTAAACAGGATCATAGAAACGATCCTATTCAGAAAAAGCAAACATTCCCACTTTCAGAGCTTCCCCTGCTCTGAGCTGTTGTGTTGTGTGTGAATTGCAGGAATATCCTCATCACAACCTTGGCAAGTTAAACTTTTGAGGTTTAAAACTGGATGACTTCTTCAGGAAAGGAACAGACAGCTCATACAAGTGTAGAGGAAAAGACAGACAGATATGGGTTATGCAACAGAAATGAAAGACACATAGTAAGGGTTAAGAGGGTTTCTCTGCTGAAAGCTCACTTCATCGCAGTTTTCTTCATTGTAACCTTGTTGACTTGGTGGTCTGTTAAAAGTCTTAAGTTTCTGTCCTGTGACCAGAAATAGATTACACTGGGTTGCACCTGAAATATATCTGGAATTTTGAGTAACAGTTAACCTGTTGTAGACGTGTTAACCTGTTCATTATATATATGCTGTGGGATCCAGGTCAGCTTTGCTTATGCACTCACAGCATGTATAAGAAGAAAATTACAGTCACACATTCAGGAAAATTATGTATGTAATACAGATGAAAATAAAGTAAAATTTTAGCCAAAGGCCTTACAGTTCAGCCACTGTTCAGGAAGTTGACTGCACTGTGGCTTTCAACTAGTCCTAGGGCTACTTATTTCAGCACAAAAATGGAGACAAAACCAAGGAGAAACAGAAATCTTATCTAACATTATTAGCATCTACACTATTTAGAGTTTAAGGTTACTGATGTTCATTTCTACATTGTCCATCACAGGCAGACATCAGAGACTTGGAAGTTAAAAAACTCGAAACCCTCTTTGTTGCCAGAGGCTTGGCTTTTGTTGTTGTTGTTGCCGCTGTTGGTGGTGTGTTATTGTTGTTGGTGTTCTCTTCTTTCTCTAATACTTCACTTGCTTGAACTTCTGACTAAACAATCTCTTCAGTCCAAAACAAAATCTCAAAGTCCCAAAACCTGACAGTAAAAATTTGAGGTTCCAACAAGCTAGAAGCAGAAAAACTGAAGCAGGTACCATGATTCTGTAGTACTTACAACATGGAGTATACATATTTCTGCATAAAATAAGCTATAAGGAAGGGGAGATCAAAGAGATGCAAGAACTTGTTGCCCATCTTCAGAATTTTTGCATTTTAGTATTGACTTTACAAGTTCTCCTCCCTGCAAATAAATACAATCAAATAAATACAAAGCTACTTATTTCTGATAATTTCTTTCTGAAATGGAGTACTAAGATAGTTAGCCGTTAGATGTCGCTGTATTGGCTGGGGTATAAGAACAAGCATAAGAAAAGACTGGGCTGGGTAACACAACACAATGAACTGCGCCACTGTCTCTTTTTCATTTCTTGCATTTTGTTTTGTTTTGTTTCCTTGAAAAAACTTCCTTAAACAGAATAGCGACAACTTCTGTATGATTTTTTTTAAGGGAAGTAGTATGAGACCATGTTTGTGTGTCCTATTCTACCGGCAGCAGATCCATCCTAACAGGTAAACGATTCATTTTTATCATTAGTAGCTTTTTTCCAGCTCCCTCCCAGGTTATTACTTCCATCTCATTTGTGTCAAGTCAATTGCTTGTGTATTTTTTATATTTTTCAAACACATCACAAAATAACTTGATTTTTTTTAAAGGCCTAATTAAAAAAAGAAATGAAGAACTAAACAAGAATTAAAACAAACAAAAAAACATCAGAATTGGAATGGAGGTGGTGGTTTGAGCTTTAAAGGTCATTACAAACTGATACAAAAGCAACTGAATCATCACAATTGCTGTTGAGCGGCAAGTGGGAAACTGGGAAGGTTACATCTTAAAAAAAGTTAGTTACCACAGCCCCAGTTTTTCTCTATTATTCCCAATATAGAATATCACCATCACCCTGATCTGAAAGGGAAGAGTATGTTAAACAGCCTAACAAATGATGAATTACACAGTTTTGAAGATACAGCTGCAGCAGGTAGTTATTCCTCATCCTCTTTCCTTTTCCTTTTAGACTAATTTTCAATTATGTGTGATGAATAAATACAGTCTATGTAGATACTGTTGCAACTTAAATAACAGTGGTTACCTGTCATAACAACTGAAATACCACCTCTGCCTGATATGCTATAGGAAAACCATTATGAAACACCATTGTAATAGCTACCTGGGTCAGGGACAACCTATTTATAGCAACATATCTATGTGATTTAGCAAATTTGTATTGTAATGTGTCATAAACAAGTAAAATTAACAACATTTTGCTGTGATTTTGGTGTCAAGATTTTTTTTCAGTAGATGAATATTCTTGCCCCACCACTGGGAGATGCTACGCCACAGCAGTGCCTCAACAGGCAAGGCAAAATTTACACGGTCAGATTAATTGGACCGGGGGATAAATAGAGACACAAGTTCCTTGTGATAGTATTGAAGATAGGTCAAGATAGACCACATGCTGCACTGCACACTTCAATAGTAGTGATTAATGGGATAGTTTCTAAGACTATGCATCTTATTTCTCAAATGAATAAGCATAACCAACACTTAATAAACATAAGCACTAACCAGATGCATAAATTCTAACCAGACGGAACTGTGAAAACTAACATTAACAGTTGGAACAAAAAGCAGAAATAAACATCAGAAGAATTAAAAGTGGACCACTGTGGGTAAGACCAAACCCTTCTGTGAGCCTTCAGCTTCCCGAAATACCTTTCTGAATACCTTGCTGTGCGTCACTGTACTCTTCTGGTTAACACTAGTTAAAAAAAAGGTGGCTAGCACTTTTTTTCCCCCAACATTCTTCTCCTAAACTAGAGCATGTTAAAAGAAATGCTGCAGAACTGAGGTTTCATACATCTCCCAGAATTCAAACTGATACAGGAGATAATCTTAGTACTCTTTCAGCTTGTATAGATCATACAAATATTAATTTGACCATTCAAAATCTACTATGTTTTATTGCTTAACTAATAATTTCTTTATTGAGAAGTAAAACTTTCTTCTCCCTCCTTTGCTGACTGAAAGTGCACCTTTTAGTTTGAAGCAATGCCTGCATGCCAGTATGTTTGTTTATGTAAGCAATTGGTAGAAAAAGAATCTGGGTGGAATAGATCTTTGTCATTTATTGTTCTTGACTAACACTAGGCAGGAAATAATCTGTCACTTTGACATGAAAATGGTCTTTGGACAATTGAACCTCTTCAACTTTCTTTCATGAGTGCAGTAAAATTCTGGCACACTCCAAAAAAAGGAAGCAACAGTTGATCAGAGTCATGTCTCTTCTTAGCCTGTGGTTGGCTACATCCATATATTGACACAAAATGCTCTTGTATTGTATCTCAATCTGTCTTTATAGCAGATCTTTAAACTGCGACAGCCAGAGAAACAGAGCTCCTGCCTACTTCTTTGGCAGCACTATTATTATCAGTCATTGAAGTACCTATCTATTCCTTTTGAGTAGGTTTCCTACAAGAAGAATGGGCTAAAAGATTAGGACTTCTGACTTCAAAATCAAAGAGCCTGAGCAGCAAATGTATGGGCTCAAGCTGTGCTAATCACTTATAACAAACAAAAAATCATACAGTTTGAATTAGAAATGCAAAACAATTGCAAGAAGAGTTTTTTCTTTGTGTATGTGTGTATTTTTTTTTTAAGTGGAAAAACAAGTTTTTTTTCTGACATTAAATAAAACAAGAAAAATGAAATTGCCTAAATCAATGTGAACCTTGAAGGTATATCAGCTTCCATTATCTACCATCTTGTTTTAGTACCCATACTAAGACCTATAGATCTAGAGTGGATATCTCTGCACTACAATAGCTTGTCCTGTATGAGCACAAACTAATAAAAACACTGGAGAATAAGTAAATGTGGTTTCTGTTTCTAAGCCTGACTTCTAAAATTAAGGTAAAAATGCAATATATATTTCCTAGCAGGATACAAGCCTTTTAAAATCTATACAACCTAAGAGAAACAGAGATTAAAATGGTTTAGTATGGGGTGAAATTCAGTAAGCAATCTCCAAGCTACTGACTACTGTTTGAAATGCTAGCAGCACTCTGTATATACTATGTATTTCCTGGGACAACAACTGATTCTGATTTTTTCAGTGTTCACAGCACATAACTTAAGAAACATCATAAGGTGGTACATTGGCATAATGACAGAACACTACATATGATGAAATTAAGACAATGAATTCAAGACCAGCTGATGAAACTGAACAGGTACAAGTCTATGGGGCCTGGTGACATGCATCCCAGTGTCCTGAGGGAACTGGCTGATGTAGTTGCCAAGCCACTCTCCATCATATTTGAAAAGTCATGGCAGTCAGGTGCAGTCCCTGGTGACTGGAAAAAGGGAAACATCACTCCCATTTTTAAAAAGGATAGAAAGGAAGATTCAGGGAACGACACACTGGTAAGCCTCACCTCTGTGCCTGGGAAGATCAAGGTGGATCTTCCTGGAAGCAATGTTAAAGCATGTGCAAGGCAAGGAGGTGATCCAGGACAGCCAGCATGGCTTCACCAAGGGAAAATCATGCCTGACCAATCTGGTGGCCCTCTATGATGGAATGACAGCATCAGTGAACAGGGGAAGACCAACCGATGTCATCTGCCTGGAATTCTGTAAAGTCTTTGACATGGTCCCAAATGACATCCTTATCTCTAAATTGGAGAGAGATGGATTTGAAGGGTGAACTATTCAGTGGATAAGGAATTGGCTGGATGGCTGCATCCAGAGAGTTGCAGTCAACATCTCTACGTCCAGGCGGAGGTCAGTGATGAGTGGTGTCCCTCACGGGTCCGTACTGAGACCAGTGCTCTTCAATAACTTTATCAATGACATAGACAGTGGGATCGAGGGCAACCTCAGCAAGTTTGCAGATGACATGAAGCTGAGTGGTATAGTTGAGGCAACAAAAGGAAGGGATGCCATCCAGAGGGACCCGGACAAGCTTGAGAAGTGGACCCACATGAATCTAATGAGGTTCAACAAGTCCAAGTGCAAGGTGCTGCACCTGGGTCTGGGCAGTCCCACACATGAGTACAGTCTGGGAGAAGAACTCCTTGACAGCAGGTCTGCAAAGAAGGACTTGGGGGTTTTGGTGGACAAAAAGCTTGACATGAGCCAGCAATGTGTGCTTGAAGCCCAGAAAGCCAACTGTATCCTGGGCTGCATCAAAAGAGGCAGGGCCAGCAGGTCTACTCTGCCCTCATGAGGCTCCACTTGGAGTACTGCATCAAGGTCTGGGGCAGCCATCACAAGAAAGTTGCAGACCTGTTAAAGCAAGTCCTGAGGCAAACCATGAAGGTGATCAGAGGGCTGGGGCACCTCTCCTATGAATAAAGGCTGAGAGAGCTGGGGATCTTCAGCCTGGAGAAAAGAAGGCTCTAGGGAGACCTCATTGCAGCCTTTCAGTACTTAAAGGGGGCTTACAAAAAAGGTGGAGAATAACTTTTTACTTGGGCAGATAGTGCTAGGACAAGGGAGAACAGTTTTAAACTAAAAGAGGGGAGATTTAGATTAGATGGTAGGAAGAAATTCTTTACTCAGAGAGTGGTGAGGCACTGGAACAGGTTGCCCAGGGAAGTTGTGGATGCCCCATCCCTGGAGGTATTCAAGGCCAGGTTGGATGGGGCCCTGGGCAACCTGATCTAGTGGGTGGCAACACTGCCCATAGCGCTAGAACTAGATGATCTACGAAGATAAATTCAGACAGCCTAGAACAATACTAGTGGTAATATTTTATACCAACATGATTGTTAAGAATTATATAAATACCTTTTAAGGCAACATTGGCATCTAGACCTTACTTTCCATTCTAGATATTCCAAAAGATTGTCTGGTTCTTTGTTTACTCATGTTTTTACCGTTTATAGCAACAAAAGACTTTAATACTTCTGACAATCAAATACAAACACCAAAGAGCCTAAATGCTCCTCTAAATAAAAGTTTTGTTTAGACCTTATTCTTTGTGGTATAAACTATGCAAAAGCAAAGAGATTCAATCTGTCATTATTTCCTTTGAAAAATATGTGTAAATCAAAATGCTTTATTGTGAAAATGTTAAAGCTGTATTTCTTATTTTTTATTTTTTTCTAAAAGATATTAGGCAAAGTTGCCATGTTTTCAAACTGCATAACTGCTTGGATAACCGCATACAGCTTGGATAAATATTGTGATTTCAAATGAAAAACTCAGCTGCAAAAAATGAACACGTCATGATGAGCCTTATTCCTCATTCTCCACATTTAATGCAAATATCTGTCTTTTGTGAAAACTGTTCAATGTGTTATATTCTCTCCAACATTTAATTCTTCTGTATTTGTATCATTAGATCCACTATCTAATGAGAGACAAAATGCTGTGTAATGTAAAGTTACCTCTAACACTGTTTATCCCCAGAGATATTCAAGTATTTTGTGCATTATTGTTCTATGAACATCCTTTATATTCTGGTTGTTTGAAGAAATATCATATTTTACATCAACCAAAAGATTTTCTTCACTGCTCTGGGAAATCTAGTATCTCAGCTGTTGGGCATTTGAGTCAGTAAGGGAATTTTCATGTTCAGTATCCTGCAACAAATTCAGCCTTGCATAATTCAAAAAAACTTCACACCACTTACAGTAAATGGTCCATGCACAAACCTATGTTTTTCTTATTCATTCTTTCCCTTCTTCAACGTTGATTTTTTTCAACCTTTTTTTTTTTTTTCATTCTTTTTCCTCAATTAATAATAAAGGGTACACTGACATCAGCAGATTATCACAAAACAGTGACAGATTTTTATAATCTTAAAACTTCTGAAAGGTTAAATTTATCTACCTCACTTTCCTTCAAACACTTTATTTCCATATTCTCTGCCCAACATGTTCATTCTCCACAAAAATCCAAGTGGGAGAACGTCTGTTGCCAAAGGCAGTCCTGCCATCATCAGTTTGGCAGGCTAGCAGCTTAGGATGTGGATCCTGTTGGTGATTATTTAAAGTGAATAGAGTCCTGAAGAATTGCTGATTTGCAACTGCTGGGAAAAAGTAAAAACAAAAACTGTAGCCTGGGTAATAAGAAAAAAAAACATTCCTGAAAGGGTGTCCAAAGGGGAAGAAGGGTATGAAATATCTTGAAGTATGGTTAAGGCGGGAAATGAAAATACAAAGATAAAAGGCACTACACTAAGAATAGCTTACTGCATGTAAGAATTAACTTTTTTTTTTTTTTTTTTTTTNNNTTTTTTTTTTTTTTTTTTGGTGGGGGTGGGCATACAAAACTTTCAAAAGAAGTAAAAAATGAATTAGGAATTCTTTAGAATAAAATATGTCAACAAACAAACAAACAAACAAACCATGAAATCTATTACTGGTCAATGATGGTATTTTCTATTGCACTGCAGGGACACTGAATAATGTCACTCAACAGGCCTCGTCTATGTCTAACTACATGTTGCTGTAAGAGAAATTCAGAAGTGAAGCTAGTCTGCTGTAAACTAAACTTTCTTTTACCCACTGATCAAGTAAATTGCTGTACTTCAGTTTTTTTTTAATTTTACTTGGAAATATATCCAGTTGAAAGAGAAGCAGAAAAAAGGATTGTGGCCTAGAAACATTCATTGAGTGTAGCTATTAACTGAGTGAATAATATAATGAAACAACTCCACTTTCTCTCTTTTTTTTTTTTTCTTTTTAGCTTGGACATCTATAAGTGGGTTTTTCTGGAATATAAATTTTATGCACAATCCCTCACTCAAACTCAAAGTGCTAAATCATAAAACATGTAAAAGAATGTAAGCTTCATGTTTACAAGCTGCTGTCATTATAGGAAAGTCTAGAAAAGCTGCAGAAATACCTGCAATTTGCATGCAGAAATAAGTGGAAAAAAACTTATTAAGTCTTAATTTGTCTCTGAATTTGGCCCTATCTCAGTTTTGTACACCTGAATTCCACCATTATTGTCAGTGTAAACACCTGAAACGAATGAGATTTTTTAGAACACAACTATCATTAAAAGAAAAAAGGAAGATGAAAATGAGGAAACTGCAGACCTATCAGTGAAATGTTCATTGTAAGGGGGTATGCTTGGAAACATTCTAAAGCACTCAGAGAAACACGTGGAAAAACACATTAAGCACAGTTTGATTTAGGATTTAAGATTGCTACCCAGGCAGGTGAGTTCATGCTTAATTACACAGGATACTTTGAAAATATTTTTGTTGTGACAGATAAGAGAAATTCTCCAGATCCTGTAAAATTACTCTTTCAAAATGCATCTGGAAAACTTCACGCGGTAGATGAGTGGTTAACATAAATAATACTGCATGTAGGAAAAAGACCAGAAAGAGTATATTTTCTAGTAGACATTACATATCCTCCTCCTCTTTGAATTCCCTTACCAATCCAACACTATGCAGCACAGGAAGAAGGAAGAAAAAAAACATGGATTCAATTCTGTTCATGACACTTTTCATAGAATCATAGAATCATAGAAACACAAGGTTGGAAAGGACCTACAAGATCATCCAGTCCAATCGTCATCCTACAACCAATACTACTCACTAAGTTACTAAATCATATCTTGTAGCACCTTGTCCAGGTGCTTCTTGAACACCGCGAGGGTCGGTGACTCTAGCACCTCCCTGGTCAGGCCGTTCCAGTGCCTGACCACTCTCTGAGAGAAAAAGTTTTTCCTGATATCTAACCTAAATCTCCCCAGGCTCAACTTGTGGCCATTTCCTCGAGTCCTATCATTAG
>VXAL01004227.1:0-44468 GCA_013399475.1 Chauna torquata
TTTCAGCAATACTATCAATGGCTAAACCTGTACAGAGCAGCTAACATTCCTGTTGAAAAGGACATGACTGTTCAAATGAGAAAGTTGTATCTGCTACGGTACCGCAATCTGAGTATACAAAAAAAACGTGAAAAGAAAATACAGGAGACTCCAGCATCTGCTTAATGCTATCTAGTGCCTGTGAATCTAACGCATGTGATAAAGATAAGCTAGCTGATACATACTGGTGGATAGAGTTACATGTTCTATTTAAAAAGGAAGAAGCAGTGTTATACATACCCTTTGCCAGTTACCCAGGGCAGCAGTACTGGAGCAAATTTATAATTTACAGCCTGTCAAGTTTCAGATATTGTCTCCTCAATATTTCTCATATGATCTGTACAGCTCCAAGCACTTCATCATCATCATTATTTTAATAATGACAATAATGCAATAGTGTTGTATTTTCAAAAACAAGATATAACCTCAGTAGTCTTTTATGCTTCTGCTAGAAGAAAGAACAGGAAGGATTCAAAACCTAATTCATGACCATAACGTTAGTACACGAAACCTCGATCTGCCCAAAGATTTAGGTGGGTCTTGATTCATCATAATTCTTGGGTTTGAGAACCTGACTGATCAGATCACAAAAAGACACCCCACACCTGTTTTCACCCTTCTCAATTAGGAAACTGAATTTGTGCACAATGACTACTAATAGTCTACAGAAGGTAGTAAATTAATGCATAACAGAGCAAACCGCATGCTAGCTGTGGAGAAACTGGTTCTGAGCTGACAGTGACTTGACTGCATGTTTTTTGGTCAGTCCCTGTGCCTTTAACAACAGAGCCATGGATGTTGCCTCTGTCTTCCATCTTCCTTGGATATGGGTTAGAAGCACTTTGTAATACTAATATTTATGTTGCCCTCCTCTATTTTAGAGAAGTGGTGACCTAAAGCATTAAGTGCATTTTGGAAACAGGTGTGTACTTTTTATTTGTCTTTTGTAAAGTATTTGCACTTCCTATCAGATCTCCTCAAAGAAGCTGTTCGAGCATTAAAGTGAAAGAGCCACTAACTAAACTTTGAAACACGTTCCCTACCACACAAAAGACAAAACCAAGAACAATTCCCATGCTCTCAGCTGTAACAGAACTTATTACTGCAACGTCTTTTCATCAGAGCACAAGAAATTCCTTTAATCAAAACACAATTTTCCAAAAGGTAAAACATTTAGCCAAGATATATAGACATCAACACCTTTTCCTTTGCATTGTCACTTGAAATATATACCTTCCTACAGAAGAAGAGTTTTCTCATCTCAAGAGCCACATTTGCAGCCCAGGGATGCTACAAAACGATACTCAAAACAGGTCTGCCCAAAACAATCTTTTAGCACAAAAGATTCATGACCAGGTAGCTTAGATACATGAACAGAACAACTTCCGTATGAGGAACAATAAATAGATGAGGACATCCCAGGTGGGAAAGGAGATAACGGCAGTCGGATTTGAAGTCATATGGAACATAAAAAGGAATACCGGCTCCTGCATTCCACAGTATAAGAACTAAAGAGATTCAAGTGAAAATTCAGGGGGAGCACTTAACACAAACAGAAACGGTAGTTAACGACATCTAATTCACCTCTGGAGCTTCTTGCTGCAAGACCCTGTGGATACTCACAGCTTATGTAAATTCAAAAAGCAAGTAGATAAATTCTTGTGGCTCAGGAAGGCTCTGAGCCACAGATGGTTGCCAGCAATGATTCTGAAGAACGTCACTATGTGCCTGCCCTGTTCCTATACTCACCCTCAGGTATCCATCTCTGGCCTGCACTGCAGACCGCAAAAGCTCAAGGGACTCCATCTCTCCTGGTACAGTCCCATGTTGATGAATCCCCTTCAGGGAAAATCCAATGGAAAAATGGAGAGAGCTAGAGACATCCAAGAGAAAATAAGTACTTCTTTGCTGACTTTTCAGATTAACAGCAAGGGACCGTGGCAACATTTTTTTAATTATTTGGGTCAAAAGAAAATGGCTTGTCACAGTTGGCCTTACTGCTGCACAATGTGCATCTGTGAGCACAAACACTACCCAGAATATCCAAGTGACTTTTAAAAGACTTTTATGGATATTCCACTCTCAAAGGATGCTGGACGAGATCAATGGACGCCAACTGAGATCATTATGTATGACTTACCTTGCCCATTTCCTTCTCTTTCTGCCTTTGAGGCTCTTTTAGTGCACTGAATGTCTTTCTGGGGAATTTCATTTAATATCTTGGCAGCATACTCAATTCCTCCTGTCAGATCCTTGAGGCAGTCCTATAAATAAAGGGCAGAATGCTTTATTACTAGAGTCAGCAAAAGAATTGTGCACAATGATGTCCTTACTCATACCACAATGTTATTAAAATGTGCATACAGTTTCTGTGGTTCAGAGGCAGAGGGAGTCGAGCAATTGTAACTTAACGGCTTCAGTTCCCTCTTCTCCTAGATACATGCCTAACACTTTATTTTGAATTCTGCTCCACATGAGCTGCTATCTCTACCTCCTCTACTTCTGCTCACTCAGTCAGGCCCATACTTCACTGCTCTTGCATGGACCTTCACATTTACTCAACTTGTTTAATACTGCTACATAATTAGCGCCAGAGGCTCCCAACTGCAAACTGTGCACTTCAAGTTTTAGCAAATGGCAGCCTGCTAGGACAGACAGTCCAATGTTAGAGGTAGAGCTCAGGACTTCAAATCAACCTTCTTATTTCCAGTTGCCCCTAGTGTGCAAGGAACCTGGAAGAAGTCACATAAGGTCCCCACTCCAGGTCCACCAAAACTTCCACAGTCTGTTGCTACCCAATAGTGGCCTCATAAAAAAAAAAAAGTAAAATAGGAAGCAAGTCATTGCTGAATGTACTAATTTAAACTAGCCTACTTCAAAAGACTTCAAAGTACTTGCTAGTGTTACAGAAAAATCCATTCAGGGATGACTTACAAACACACATTGCAGCCAGACTTGTGATTTTATCATGATGCTCATCTTATTTGTGTGCTCTATATGGGCTTACAAGATCATGCAAGAATTTCAGTATTTACTTTTTTAAAAAGTGGATATTTCTAATGTGAAGAAAGCTCTAAAATAGGACCAAACCCTACCATTTCAGCATTTGGGAACTGCAGTCCTAACATCAAAAACGTAACCGGTTTTGAAGTGCGCAAACAGAGAAGGAAAGAGAGACTTGATCTACTCAAATGAGCTTTTGTGAAGTTAATCCTTGCTAGAAGGGAATGTGCTGATTGTCAGTTTTTGCTCATTTTATGGCAGAGCAACATAAATTTCACCTAAGGTGCAGCCTTTAGAATGGGAAGTAATTCCACCACGCTCCCTCTTTATGATGGCAAATACCCACAAAAAAAAAGGTTTATCACTAAACACACAAAGACAGCCTGCACACACCTCTCCCTTTCTCTCCCATCCTAGCTGCAGTTGCAAGTAAGATGCAGTTAGTAAGAGAGCTACTCTCACCCTTACTCCTGGCCCTCTTGACCTCGCCTCCTCTCCAGAACAGTCATATGTTACAACAGAATTTTATGGGAGAAAACCAATATTCAACTTGCGATAAGTCTACACGCCATTAACCAGAATACCTGTATTTCTGAATGCAGACTCAGGAAAGACCCATTTAATTAACTGCTGGGCTCATTTCTTGGAATGTTAGGGGGACTGAATAGCAATGCTTGCAGGTGCTGCCTGTTCGGCTTCTGCTCACAGTGACTCTTAACCATGGAGCAGATGGGAGATGTTATAAATGCTACTGCTATGATGTCTGCTGGCAGTGAACTATAGAGAAATGTTGCAAATTACGGATCTTCTAGAAGACCTGCAAAACATCTTTTTTTAGAGGCATCAGGCGCTACTGGAGCAGCACTTCTACTTAGAAGGAAAATGAATGAGTCCTCCTCCATTTACACCCTGTGTCTTCCTGGATTTTAGCATAGTTGCTCCTCTTAGGCAAAGGTAACTCAGTTCCACATACCTTGTGCACAATAACAAGGCCATGAAAGACGTAGTAGAGTATTAGCATGACTTCCACTTTGGCCCAACTCCAGCCCTACAGTAACCAGTCGTCTGTCATTGCAAATGTAAGAAGTTTTATTTCTCAACCGCAGAGATTCCATTTCTAAATCCAGTATTAAACTAGACTACCGCTCTTAAAATGCTCACACAGGCCAGAACAAAACAGGGAAATTACTGCTAGTCTAGAGTTGTAGCTGATACTAATCAGTATCACCCCACTAGGCCTCATTCACTGTTTACTAAATAAAACTCATTCTGTTCAGATCAGTCATCGGCTTTCTCAATATGCACTATAGCATCCAAATTCTGAATTCTTAATAGCAGGTTTCCATGAGGAGTTCAGTTTTATTAAAACTTAAATTGTAGTTACATAGTTCAAGTAGGCTTCACTTATGCGCGTGGGCAGTTTCCTTTTAATCACACGGTCACAGGGAACACGAGCAGTAAGCACCATGACCAGTAATAGGATTTCATCTATACTAAGGCCAAAATCAAAAGAATTTGCAATTATTGCAGTAATACAAACAGCAGCTGCCATCCATTAACACAAATCAAAATGTGAGAAAATAAAAAGTGCCATTACACATGGTTTCTAATTATTACAAGCCACACAGTAAACCTACAAAAAGCGACATCTTTATTTGAACCGTATCCAGATTAGTTTCATGTCTGTTATGTAGCTCTGTAGCAAAAAGGGGATGAACTGTATACTTCAGAGCAAAAAGATCTTTTGACTGGACATCTGTTGATGGCACATGGAAACTCTGGTTTCCATTTACCTACAGAACAACAGCAACAGAAACAGTGTCTGAGGTCTCAAGAAAAGAAAAAGGCAAGGTTTGTAAAGCGACTTCTTTAAAGTTGTCTGAAGAGCCAAAAAATAATGTAGATGCATCAAACTAAATTATGTATCAAAAACAATTCAAAGACTCATTTAGCAAATGATAAACATAAGTATTAAGCTTGAAAAAGTAGGATGTTCACACAGTCCTAATATGTATTGTCTTATATACCTCATTCATATATATTCATATATAATCATATATTCATATATATACATATATAATCCTCATTCATATATACATACATACATGAATTGTGTTTATATGAACTATATACATACGGTTTCACCATCAAGAATTAAGCTAGCAGCGTGGGGTGGACTTTTAGAGGCATTAAGTGAAAAAGAAAACCCTTTAAAATCATACATAATGTATTTTTACCCACAAGCATGCAATAATGCTCCTCACTGTCTTTGGAACAGGTATCAATGTCAAACTCAGGGCTGGAATGTCATCACTGCTGGCAGGGCACTACTGTGCGGACACTCATGTATGCAGTGGTCCCACTGACACCATCAGGTGTTGTTTATGCATGATCCAAGTCTAGATGTCAAGGCAAAACAGAAGGAGCCAGCAGGGAATATACCACAGAAGAAAGAGGTAAGAGGAGAAGGATTAGCCGCAGATACCAATAAAAATGAAAACATTTTTTTCCCCTCTTTCAAAGGGGAAGTTATACAAAACTAGATTTTACTAGTTTATGGAAATTTACCCTGACATAAAAGAGTTGATATTTAGACCATACAAACACTTAAGCTTAAATTAGAAACACATTCCTACAATATTTAGAATCCACAAAAAAAAGAAATCTTAACCCCTGTGCTTAAACAAAGTTTTCCTATAATCTGCTAAAACCCAGGAGCTTTTTGCTAGACAAAGCCAATAGAAAGCGTACATTTAGGTAGTTCCCACTTTTTAAAATGAGCCGACCTGCATGTTACTTTTAGTTTCAAAATCCATACATGCTTTTGATTTGAACCATAGAACAGCTCTGAGGAGAAAAGTAACTCATTTTAAAAGACTAGATATCTCTGAAACTGTTCTCAGAAAGTGACTACTTTCCCAGAGGCTTCTTTCACTGCACAAAGAAGCTAAACCCACAGTGCTGAAACGCTCCCTGCTTTTTGGACTAGACGCATCACTGTGCAAAGCAGTTCTGCTGCTGGGCAATCAGACTATTTCAGCAGACCTGGATTCCAACTTCTTTTTTCCCCACACTAAACTAATTCTCCCCCAAGGGAGCTACAGTACATTTCTTCATTTCTTTTTGACTTCACAGAATCACAAGGTTGGAAAGGACCTTCAAGATCATCTTGTCCAACCGTCATCCTATCACCAATACTACCCACTAAGCTACTAAACCATATCTTGTAGCACCTTGTCCAGGTGCCTCTTAAAAACCGCAAGGGTCGGTGACTCCACCACCTCCCTGGTCAGGCCGTTCCAGTGCCTGACCACTCTCTGAGAGAAAAAGTTTTTCCTGATATCTAATCTAAATCTCCCCGTGCGCAACTTGCGGCCGTTACCTCGAGTCCTATCATTAGTTATCTGGAAGAAGAGGCCGACCCCCTCCTCATCACAACCTCCCTTCAGGAAGTTGTAGAGTGCCGTGAGATCTCCCCTGAAGAGTGCAATGAGATCTCCCCTGAATATCAACTTCCTGTAAGTAGATAAAATATTTCTTTGGTTCCCCTCTGTGCCTGCTGATTTGGATTTCAAGGTGTGCAGATTTTTAAACTACGTTTGCACAGCACTCTAGGATTCCAATACTGTTTGATTCCCATTGATACGTGCTAACAAGAAAATATATAAAAAGCTCTACAAGTTAAAAAGAAAACTGTTAGGGGCACATGCAGGTTTACCTCTGCAATTGTCATGGTTTTGGCTGGGATAGAGTTAAATTCTCTTTGTAGAGGTTCACACAATGCTGTGTTTTGGATTTTTTGATGAAGATAATGGTGATGTTTTCAGTTGCTGCAGAGCAGTGTTTGTACAGAGCCAAGGACTTTCCAGCTCCTCGTATTGCCCTGCGAGCGAGGAGGCTGGGGGTGCACAAGAAACTGGGAGGGGACAGGACCAGGACAGCTGACCCAGACTGACCAAAGGCATATTCCATACCATATGACGTCATGCTGAACAATAAAACTGGGGGGCTGGCCGGGGAAAAGGGGGGCCGCTGCTCGGGAACAGGCTGGGCATCGGTCAGCGGGTGGTGAGCAATTGCATCGTGCATTGCATTGTGTACACTTGCTTTGTATNTGGAACCAGCACTGTTTAGATCCAGATGCAAAACCAGAGAGCCTGGGCTGGTGGGATACAGCATGTAACTGCTACAACAACAAATCACACTGCAGGCACAACTTTTCTCTCTGAATTTGTAGGATGTGGAACAAGGAAAGCAGAGTGCTAGAGCTTTATGAAAAGGTTGCAAAAGACTGTTTAATCATAAAAGTTGTTCTACTAGATTACCACAAACAATAAATATACATTCACTGATGTAGCAGAATACACCACATCAAATTTCCATGAAGATTCAAGTCACAACATTACTGTAAACACACTTCACTCTCAGGTAAAACACACCAATACATTAACTTGACTAATTTCCCCTTACCAAGGCAACATTAACCTTCCATAATTATGAGATATACACTGACAAATGTAACAGCCAAGACGAGGCTCAGTGTAGGGTGCACATTTAATGGAATCAAACTAGATGAAGTACTATTAGCCATTAAACCTGGCCAGAGAACAATTGGTTGAATTATTTGCGCGAAACCAGTGCTATCTTGGGACACTTTCAGTTCCTCCCCCCCACCCTTGCTAAAATTCACAAGAGTCCTCATTAAGGATATGAAGGTGCATTAAATGAAGGCAGAAATTAGAGCTAATTTTAAACATGCACTGGTTTAACAGAGCCTTGTAATCTGCTCAGGTGCATTACACTTGTGATTTCCTTAATGTTTCTTTAATGATTTTGGAAGGTAACTCTCTGCTGCATTGCAAACCAGTTTTGTTCAGACACATTCAAGTTTTCCCACAATGGAGTAAGCAAGTTATCAAGAGAACTAATTAGCTTGACCTTCTATTTGCCCAGTAATGAGAAGTGCATCAAGCAGGTCTCTCTTTTCATGTCTGAGTCTGTCAATTAAAGCATAGGCTTTCTACTCATTGCATTGTCCTCAGGAATATTTACCATAAGCACAACCAATATAAGCAATGCCCAACCCGCTCACCTCTTCACACTACCTGGTAATAGCTTTGAATTTTCTTCAGTGGAGGAAAACAGCTAAATGAAAATTCCTGTGCAAAAGCCACGCAAAGTTATTCTGAATTCAGTGTTCCTTAAGCAAATTCAGAGCTACAAACTCAGACACTAAAGCATCCTACATGCAAGAACCACTTTAAAAAGCCTAACCACACTCTGATTTACTAAGAAATCCAGGAACTGCTAATTTCAATCAGCTACTTATCCCGATTTCTGTAGCACTCTAATAGATAGCACACTTTTGTCATGCAACCCCTTGATTTTATAATCAATCTCCCTTTACAAATAAAGGAAGTCAGAAGATAAACCATCAAACCATCAAAATCAGAGACAAAGACCTGAAGACTAACGGGAACAGGGACTTAGATGCAAATTCTCCCTCATGTTACTCAGACAAGCTCTTAACAGTCAAGGTAGCGGAACGACAGGAGCAAGTTGAGGAAGGCTTTTTGGAGAGGAAATAAGGTGTTGTCTGCCTTTCTTCTACTTTGGGATAACCCAGAAGTCACATAGGTGAAATTCCAGCCATTTCTGCAAGACCCCTACATGATCACAAAAAATGGGCTTTAACACCTAACCTAAGACCATAGCTTTCCATTCCACAGCCGTACATTCATGACATCTTCTGGACATACTTTTACCAAAAAAACACAACAACAAAAGCCTTGTAACATAACATTCCTCAACAGTTCCTCTGCTTGCTAAGGAAAGTTCTAGGTCTGCTGGATTCAAAATTCTCTACCCAATTCATACTACATATGCAAAGCACTCCAACTTTGCAGCCCTGATTACTCTCAAGTGTGCTATCAAACTACAGAGAAGCCAAGGAGCAGGTCCCCAGAGAGCCTTGCTTCTTGCAAGCACCACAGATACCCAACCCATATTCACCAGTGCCATCCACCACTGTGAATAATGTTCTTAAGCTCACTGTGTGCTCCATGGAGAAAGTCTGCACCTCCAAACAGTGTTTGCAGCAACCGTCGTGCTGAGCTAAACACCATCTAAATCGCCTTTTGCAGAAAGAGGCATATCCTGCCTCTCCTTCTGCAGGAGTCCTTCTTCTCTTCTAGTGTTCATACACCTGACAACACCTTTACGAGCTATGCACTTGATTTTTCTACTGAAAACCAGTGAGCTGTCATTCTTCCTTCTGAAACAGGGAAGACCTGGGATGTAGTGACATCCCCCTCTCACGTAAAGCCCTAGCGATCAGAGCATGTGGCCAGGATGTAGGAGGTCCAATTTTGGTCTCCTCCTTTGCTTGAGGGAGATTAAAGCACACACCTTTCATTGCCCTGCCAGCCAGGACACTTGACAGCCTGGGAACTTGCAATCAGTCCTGGGCAGAAGATGACACAGATTTGAACTAGATGGCAGGCATGTGGGGGAAATGAGTTTTGATTTTTCCATATGCAGGAAACTGCCCTAAATGCTAAGCCACACACAAAACAGTATCACCATCTTTTCACTCCTCATGTTTCTTCAGTTTTGAACTGACTTCTCACTGACATTGGAGTATGCATTAATATGTTTAAAACATCTCCCATGAGATGTCCCTTGGAGACAAAGGCTGCAAGCAGCTCAGAGGAGGACTCATGAGGCAGGGCTGAAAGGCACTGTGCTATTCTCAAGGCAGTCCAGAGCATGTGCCAAAACAGGGCCCTGTGGAAACTCCCTGATGAAAACGGATGCCCACAGACTAACAGCATGGATTTTGACAGCTGCGCTTCCAGGCTTAGATACCTGAATTCAGCCTACATTCCAGTGTGCATCTCAGAGCTTTTAGGGACTGCTTCTCAAGTGTTGCCTAACAGATCTAAGACCAAAACCCAGCATTCTAGGTCCCAACTTCCATCCTATTCTACTTCGCAAAACCAGCATGCTTTTAGAAATCTGCACCCACATTACTCCCTGGAAGTAACAAGGCTGATCATAAATCGCTTCAGTTTCCAGCAGCTTTTGGCATCAGTCTTAACTGAGAAAATATTATTTGCTCTATAGTGAGAATACACTGAACTTTGGACAACATTATTAGACATCAGAATTCAACTGGTGTTCAGCCAGCTGGATTAGGAGCTGCCTTGTGGGTAGAGCACTACCTGGGAACTGAGTCTCTCTTAATTCTGCCTTAGAACATGCTTTTAAACCTCAGGGAGGCCATCATTTCCTCCTTCCTGACCATTTCAGCAGGTGATACATGGAGATAAACAATCTCTGTCACGGCATGCTTTGAGAGCTACATAACAGCAAAACTATGTCAGTACTGAGGGGTAATCAGCACCTCATAGTACATGAAGCTCCTTCAAAGCATTGGCAAAGAAAACCTGCACTTGAATTTTAAAACAAAAACAAACCCAGATAATTAGCAAAGAGAGCAGCTGCCAGCTAGGCATCTTGTTTTCTCAGTCACAGTTTTATACAACCACGATGAAATTCGTTGGTCCAAATTCCCTGTTGCTGTGATTTTCAAAATGAGCGCAGACTCCATCGCTCACTCTCTTGGGCCACCATGGAGCTTATGCTGACTGCTCAGGGTCCACAGCAGAACACACTAAACTCCGAAGCAACCCTGAGCCCTTGAACACTTACTTGCTCAAGTCAACAGATGATAAGTAAAAGTCCTTTACCTTGCAAAAGAAAAAAAAGTCATTAGATGGGGGAGAACAACACAAAAGAGTGTTCTTATTTTATAATTAGTAGGTAGTATCAGAGAAACACGTTGCCAGGGCACCTGTCAACATGATACAGCCTTCTCCCTTACTCACATTATCCACATCATGTAAAGAGAACAGACAGCCAGGATGGCTGGGTCAGCATGCCGGTAGCTGACATGCATTTGATCGGCAACTGCATTCATGCGGCGTTGTGCAAGTTAACATGATACACACCAAGGGGAAGTCTTCCTATCACAGTACACATCCATTTTAAACTAGAAACTACTTTGCAGCATTTATATGATGCAGGAAGGAAACAAAATAGAAACTAGAAACAACTTTAAGATTATAATACCCATAAAGTTAGCTGCATAATCAAATGGCAAAATTAACTCATTTATTACACAGGTATTTCTTTCTTAGTGCCACAAATTAAGCACATTTTTTGGCAGTTCTTCCTTGCCAGGAACAATTCTTTTATTCATGAACCTGCTCATTTTAAGGGCCGAGTCTTTAGAGCCCATTAGGAAAACATCACCAATGCATTTTGTTCTTCTAATGCAAGGAAAGAAATATTAAGCAAGCTGCTGTTCCATTTTTCAAAATAAATCCATTCTTCTCTCCCACAGTTGTATGCCCGTACATAAAACACTGATTTCAGCAGCGTTATTTCTGATTTACATTGCTGTGGAAGCAGAGTCACAAACCCATAGCATACGTAAAAATTTCTGTAGTGTCTCCTTATGTTGCTGAGTCAGCACACCTATAACCAAGGACAGCAGAGGAATTTAAAGTGCTGCTATGCTGCAAAGGGAAAACGCGCCCTGCTTCCTTGGCTAAGGATTATTATTCATATTGCCACAGTGCCCTGAGAGCAAGACCCTATGTGTTAGTTGCTGTACACATCTCAAGACAAAACATTCTCTGAATATTTACAACCTGAACAGATAACAGCAAAACTAGAGCCAGGAAGCTGAGAAACTTCAATCAGGGCTTCCTCAAGGTCTCCCACAGCTCCTATGACAGGCATAAGTGCAGCTCAAGACCACAGCACCATATTTCTTCTCCACTTGGACTCCCTTTGAACAGGACAGTGCTTTCTGCTACAACTTGGTATTGACCTGCTGAACTACAACATAAATACAGCATGGCATATGTTAGTATCTCATACTTTATTCCTTTCACATATGCGAGGTGGAAATGACCTTAAAAATTCTCCTTTACCTTTGGAAGTACACACATAAGAATACTTGCTGGTATTTTCTCTCTCTTTTTAACAACAATCGGGGTGGGGGGTGATCCATGCCTGCTATCATTCTGAGGTCTGGGTTGAAAAAACAAAGGTAGGTTGCTCCACGGCGATCTCACAATCTTTGTGCACATCAGTGGCTTCCCTGTAGGCAGGAAGTGTTCCTCTGTAAGTCCTTGGGTCAAATAGATTCAGTGAGCCTTCACAATTTAATAGGTACTTCTAAAAAGCAGTTTGAGCTATTCAGGGAACTTATGCCTAAAAACACACACACACTCCAGCTGGTCAAGGCACACTGTTAAAACACCTAGCTCCAGTACTTCAGTCAGTTACTGACTTCACACCAACCAAAAGTTATCTTCACTGTTTGTTCATAACTTACATGTCTTTATCAAAAACAGACAAGTATAAATAATTCATTTCTCATCTCACACTATAAGTACATTAATGTTGTTCATCAATTAGTCTCAGATGAAAAGCAGAAGACATACTCCTTCACGCTCTCAGTGCCAGAATCCAACCTGAAATAAAACAACTCTCAGACACCTCAGAGGCTACATGTTTTACCAAACATAACAGATGCCATCAGCTCTGCCAACCACCTTAGCATCGAGGGTGCCACTTGCATTCATCCTATCCTCCAATTTACCAGCACAGTCCAAATGCCATATTTCCACCTGCAATCCTACAACAAAAAGATACTCTCTCTCTCACCTTGTCCTCTTCTTTATTGCGCAGGTAGAGTCTGGTTTGTCTTGCATAAGGCTAGAAGAGTGAGTGTGGAAACATCAGCTGGCTTAGTACTTGCACCAAGGTCACACTTATTAAAAATAGTTCTTCCCTTCAAGTCTAGCAAATATGTAGGTTGTCAGTGCTCCTGATGCTATCTTCTATCGCGTTCTTTTTGTGTGACAGATTTTTCACATATCAATGACTGTATTAAACAAGTATTTAGATAGGGAGGCAAGGCATTCCACTGCATTGGATGCTGGACTTGGGGTCTGTGTCCAGCTTGGTGTTCAGCCAGCAACAGGCTCCAGTCCTTTGCCTGTCTTGGACATTGGACTGCAGTTCTCTGAGGGCATACAGCAGGTACGTGTATTGTATACAGCGCCCAGAGCAAGCAATGTCCAAGCTCCACTGGAATTTCAAAGTACTAATGTCATACAAATAAAAAAACCCTAGAGTTTTAACTGGGAACAGTCCACTAAACCATGAATTGGACACAGGAGTTTGTAGTTCAGAGACTGCATCTCCTAATACAAATAGCTGAAGCACAAAAACAATCTAGCTTTGTGTTCTGCAACTTCTATTCTTAGAAAGAGTGAACAGACAATTCACTGATATCGCCCCACCTCAAAGCAGGCATGTCATATGAACTCAGTTAAACTGGACTGATAAATAGGAGGAAATCCTCCACTCAGAGGTGGTGAGGCACTGGAACAGGTTGCCCGCAGAAGCTGTGGATGCCCCATGCCTAGAGGTGTTTGAGACCAGGTTGGATGGGGCCCTGGGCAACCTGACCTCGTGGGTGGCATCCCTGCCCCTGGCAGGGGGTGGGGACTAGATGAGCTTTAAGGTCCCTTCCAAACCAAGCTATTCTACAGTTCTATTATTCATTCTGTGATTCATTTCTCAAAGTTGGACAATGCTAACATCTCCTTCCATGTCAGCAGAAGTAAGATAGCTGGTATCTGCCACCACATTTTGCCCCTAATAGAATAAGGGTAACCAAAATCAAATTTCTACTAGAACTGATCCTTATAAGTAGTAGCTGAACAGACATGTGAGACGAGAGTAATTCACACCTCTGCCTATGTTCCGATTCAGGTCAGGAGTGGCAGGTCTGACTTTTTCCACATCTGAAGCAAGAAGCTCAACAGAAGAATGTGCCACACATCCCGAAGAGGACACAGCCAGCAAAGTTAGCAGCAAAGTTCCAGCAAAGTCATTGCTAATTCTTCTTCCTGTTTTGCTGCCCAACTTGGACAAAGAATACTTTTTCATTATTTCCTGCCTGATTTATGTTTACATATATGTATGACAAAAACCCATGTTACGCTTTTGTAATTAGATACTGTGCAGCCACCTGCCAGACTGTCTGCACTCCAACAACTCAGCATGTGCTTGTATAACTGAGGTAGAGAAATCACTGCGATGCTGCATGGGGTAACAAATCACAGTAAATATCTTACAGGGAGGCAGTCTGCTTACTTACATCTAGGATATAAAACCCTACATGCAACTCAAAAAACAATACCTAGTGGCAGAGAAGAGAAGACGGACAGGAGATGTTCCTTCTCCTTGTTCTCCAAGTCCTTCCAGACTTGTTTGCTGCCTTATTGTACCCAGGTTATAATATTGCAAAAGATGTATATTTTTCACTCTGGGCACTGTTAACGTATCACCACTCTGTATTGGTGTTTACATCCATACTTTATAAATAATAAACAGTGAAACTAAATACAGTTTTCCAAACTGATCCTTGACATAAGAGTGCTGAACTTGAGCGTTACAGAGGTCTTATTTTCACCATATGGGGGGAGGAAGGGAGAATCTGGCCCTCTCAAACACACATGCAAAAAGCCTCAGAAATCACCCATCCTTTGTCCAAAAGTGGATTTGCACCTTATCTCCACCAAGGCATTGCTGAAACATCAGTGAGACTACTCGTGCTCAACTAGGCATTTTCTGATCAGGAGGGAGGCAAAACTGCTGAAATCACCTCACTTCCACTCAAGTCAGTGAATTCCTAATTAACAAGATTGGAGCACCTAAACAACACTAAAGATTTGGCCTCAGTTCTGCACAGACCTCAGATGGCAGCCTGTGCAAGTGTTTAATAATCAGATGACACTTAGTACCTATTTTTAAAAAGAACAGATTATTACACAAAGATGTTAACTAACACAGCAGATCTCCTCATTTTTTGACTTTGTGACCTATGAGATCCATCGTATCAGATGAAATAGGCACTCGCACACACACTGGTCACTTCAGACAGTTCCATCCCTGCACCAGGGCTTGAACTCGCAGTGCTTCGCTGTTGCAGTGCACCTACCTGAAAAGTAATTAACCTGCCCATTCAGGTAGTTAAGGCAACGATTTAAGGGAAAACAAATGTATGCAAAGTATCTGAAAAGGATGTCAAACCCAATCTCAATGTAAAACATACATACCTGTAATCCAGAGAGCCTGTATTTTAGGAAGCAAACACAGACCTAGTCAGAAAAGATTTTTGCCTAAATTTTAAGTTAGCAACTAAACAAGTAAACTGATAAATTCCACGCTTGCTCAGTCCAGCCCTGCAACCACAGTTCTACAGCTCATTTTCCTCCTCTTCTGCTAAATCCACTGAATTAAAACCCAATGTGTTTATAAAATGATACAATCATCTGGGTTGGAAAAGACCTTCAAGATGACCAAGTCCAACCATCAACCTAAGCTACCAAGTCCCATCACTAAAACATGTCCCTTAGTGCCACCCTTAGCGTTAGCTTATCAAGCTGCGTATTTTCATCACATATACAAGCACACACCCATTTTCTATTTGTGGACAGCAATCAGAGAGTGAGAAGGAACTCAACACACAGATTCCCAGTCCTCAACACAACACTCACGTTCCCTGGCATATTGCACATTTTTTCTCATTAGCTCGCTAGGCCAAATTTACAGCAACTTCATTGGAAACCAGGTCAAACCCAATACCAAAAGAGGTCTTCAGTGAGAGGTGCACATCACTATTACCTGGCAACACCTGGTCCTAAACACCACCATTTACAAAAAAATTAGAAAGCAAAATACTCCTTCTGTAAGAAAGGATGAGAGTTTTACATTTGGTTTCACTCTGCTTCAGAACAAAAGCTGGAAACATGGGAAACAGCAGAAGAGAAGCCTCTCTCTAAATCTTCCTAGACAAGACATTGATGCGAAACGCAAGAAATTCAAAATTCAATTACATTTGCCGCTTTCATCCACCTGAAGCAAGGTCTTGAACCAGTTTCTCTCTGAACAAGAACCACAGCCTAAAACAAAAGAAAAAAATGCCTAAACCTCTCAGACTGGCAACCATTTAGCTCTAAAATTACCACTATGTTCAAGTAACGTTTATACTCCATATGCAAACAAATATCCTTTGTACCATTCCAACTACTACACTTCCACATGAGGGATCTTAACAGCCCTGTAGCGAAAAGTGCATTGTCCTTTGTCACATCCATTTTCATTATGCTTCTGTCTATTGATCCATTCAAAGACTGAGTTCCTTCTATAGATGAAAACAGCCTCTTTTTTCTGGCTGAAGAGTAGATAGCCTATCTAGGACACTAACAGGAAAAGAAAGACTTCGACTTATCTATTCTATCCAAGAAGTTTCTCTTCACAAACAATCCCAGTGCAATGGATTGCTCCAAAATGAATTTTCTCTATAGTCCTTACTATTCAAGTCAGCAGGCATGAAGCACATCTGAATGTGACAAGCAACAATGAACACAAAGCCCAAAGAGGAAAGGTGTCTAAGAAATGGCATGCTTGCAAGAGGAAATAACTTAAAGAGTAAACAGCTATTTGCAATGCCTCCTGTACAATAACTGCAAATACAATGCATTTGACTGAAAAAGGGAACATGCAACAACTGCCTGTCACATACAAATTCTCATTAGGTAAATGCTGTTTCCCAGTGCAGCTTCAACAAATACCTCAAGCGCCAACTTCTAGCTCTTCGTACCTCTTTCCCTAGCTAAGGGGAACTGTAACTCAAGCAGTACATCAACTCTTCTGTGTGAATCCAGTGATTTCCTCTCAGCACTGACATTTCTATATTCTTTAACACAAAAAGATGCGTAAATATTGAATTGAAAAAAGTTGTTACAAAAAATAGGCCTATACGTAACCTCACTGACAGACACTTGGATCAGGCATGTTTTATGAACGACATGCCACTCCAGAACAGTCTTTGTAGTAAGGTACACATATAACAAAAGCAAAAAGCTCACTCCTGTGAGATGGTTCTTGAAGGCTCTCACTCACTCCTTTGCAGAAGCAACAAAACAGGCATGGAAGAAGGTGATCAGCACCTTGTCCAGCACTGGTGAAGGCTCAGTTTGTTTGCTTACAGAAAACCCAAAGGACTGAAAGTACCAGTAACAGCACCACAGGCAGTGGAAACTTCGCAGGACCTTAAGTGAGAAACGCGCAGGCAGGACATCAGTTACAGGGTACTGTTAAAACCTGAGTAATAAGCTCCAGGAAGATGACAAGCTCATGGGTATTAAGGTGACAGTTTTAGACACAGTCATTATTCAAATAGCTTTCTGCTACAGCGGCGAATTTATTAGAACTTTGCGTGATCATAGCAATATGTAAATTGGACTGTTCGAACGAGGATACATAGTGTCGAAGTGTGGTATGAGTCACCAACTACAAACTAGAAATAGGGACGAAAAATGATGTGATTACTTTGGTCAGGCATTCTGAAGGCCTTAGTTTAACAGACTGAGCAAGATGTAGTACATCAAAAAACTCTCTAGAATATCGTTGCTCAATAATAATAAAGCATCTGTCTTCAGGACTGAACTGCAGAGTATAGTATGTCAAGAACAGGTTATTACAAAGACAGTCACAAAAAGACAGGAAAAATAGATGAGACTTATGGCCAAACTACAGATTCTGCCATCAGTAAGATTTAGCCAGAAGAATATGAAACTATCAGATTCATGTTGCTAAACGGTTACTGTTCAATCTGTATTGATGTTCAGATGTGAAGAGCAATTCATAAAGAGCAAATGATTTTATGTTTGACCAAAACAGGCACGCAATGTTAGCCAGTACTACCTGACAGACTGTTGGGTTCCATTTATTTATTTTTATTGCATAAATATATATATATATTTAAACAGAACATCTCTTCTATGAGGAAAAAGAAGAAAGCTGTCTTACAAAGCTAGTCCACTCAAGTTACCATGAGCTAAAATTTATGTCTTGAGAAAACATGCTTAATGTCCATCAGGTTTTAATTAGGATAAAATGCATGGAATCATACCCATCCTGGGACTACCAGATAACCCCCCACTAGTCAGATACCTTTACAAACCTCTATTTTCACGAAGTGCTAAGTACTCTTGCCTTCAGAACAGCCTCAAAATCATCTCTGATACCTCATTCCTGTATCAGCATCTGATCTTACGCACAAGTGCTGACCACCCCTGCTGTCCTGTATATGAACACAAAGCACACTGAACTCAAGGTGTCACAAAGCTACGCGTTGAACTGCACACATACTGAACTACTGAGGTACTTAAAGACCCTAAGCTGCCAGGCAACTGCAACTACAAGCAAAATGAATCGCAACAATCCAGTGGGAGGTGCAAAACAGGCACACTGCTCAGATAACAGGCAGAGTTAGTATGTTGCAGAAACAGTCACCTTATAGGCCAGAACAGATCTTATTTAAGTGGAAAAGGCATGCTGGAGTACTATTAAGACACCTAAATCAACAGAAGAGCCACAAGACTAAGTTACAGGGAGGAAAATACAGACATCTCACCAGTTACTCTACAACTACACCACTTCTGCTGGAACATTTCCCTCATTATCTAGGTCAAGTTTCAGATAGCCACTTTCAACCCAAATACTTTTATCTACAGCACACGGATCCAGTGAAGTGAATCAAGTTTTAGAGCTTCCCAATATATTAATACTGCTGTTCAGATCACCACATGGCCTTGAACAATAGGGATGCCAACAAGCATTTCTATCCCACCACAACAGAGTCAACCCTCAAGGCAAATAAGCAATCACACAGAAAATTTCAAGTTTTCCAAGGATGAAAAACAGACACTCTTGAGGGCATCTAACCTATCCTTGCCAGTGTCCAACAGATGTATCACTTTCCTGTCTCTGGCACTGAAATCAAGGCTGCAGGCTGAGGACTAGCTTTGACACCTGGTCTTTGTCCACAGCAGACGAGCACATGCACTACAAACCACACTGGCAAGCTTAGTATCCACCTGGATCCACTACAGGCAGGAAGTAGCTTGAATAATTGACCTGCAGCAGCTCACTGAACAGCTCTTCACAATAACTGGGAGCGACAGAAACAGTTGTGCAGTCAGTAACAAGTATCTTTCCTTAAAATGAAGGGAACTAGATGTCTTTTGGAGTAAACTTGGCACTGCACTTCAACATGCTGTGTCTAAACATTGAAAGCTACTGCAACTTTTGAATGACTGCCATAAAAAAAAGCCTTTCTACATGACAGCAAAGTATTAATTTCATTTTTTAAAAGCAGGAAAACAGAGGATATAGCTAAAGCACCTTTAATCTTTGGACTGCAACTAGCAAAGCCCGAAATCGGGTATCCAGTTACAGGTTATATACATAGTTAATCAGAAGGATTTCTAGTTCTACCTTCCAGTAAGAGCAGAGGATTTATTTTGGATATGGAGCTGATGGAGTCCTGAACGACACTCACAGAAGCATGAAAAAGCAGACATAATATGGAAGGGTATGGTCCAGAAACTGAGCAACTGCTGTCCTAGTAGAAAAATTATCAACCACAGTATGTGTTTAGTATCACTAGGAAAAGATGAAGACTTCAGGATGCAAAATACTCACGTTTTTTACAAACAGCTTGCAACCTCGTCTTCCTGCCTTAACAAAAATGGTCATCATAGGCCAGGGTTTTATCTGCTTTCTACAATAGGGCCCTTAGGGTACCTCATACAGAGTTGACTAAAATAAAAGAAACTTGCCAGTTCCTGCTGCCGAAAACTGCAAGAATGTATGCCCTGGTGACTGGTAGAAGTCCAAATAAATTAATTACAATAGTGAGCTAACTTCCAGGTCTTCTTCAGAGCAATACAACAGAATTTAATCCAGACTACAATACTGTGAACACATACACACATTCACTAAGGTAACCTTGACAACAAATAGGAAAACTATTCCTGGATTTGCTATTTATAGTGACATGTGGCACAACTAACCTTAGCAAGATGCAGGTTGAGAAAGTAACTTCTTCTACAGACAGATTCCTCTTTAAGGGCCATATTCACAAAGCCTAAATTCCAAGTCCCTGTACCTTGCATTTCCTACCAGCTGACTCAAAAGTGGACCATTGCTAAACAACACACTTCAGTCCCATGAGTTTTTTTTCAGCAGTGGTAGGTGGTGGCAGAGCCACTGACAGAGCAAGACACATGGAACTCAAGTGATTTTAATCGACCTCTTAATTGAGTTACATGATGGAACTTCTGGGATCATATTCTAAATACCATGGACAATGACCACAGGTACTGCCTATCTGCCTATACCCTTCAACAAGTGTCTTTTTTTTTTTTAATGATTTCTCTGAATCCCTGTCATCAAAAAGAAAGATGCATAAACACATATTCCCCTTTAGAACACAATTAAGCAGAGCCTGTACCCTCTAAAAGCTGAGATCTCAGCAGTGAATCTCCAACAATATCACAGCTTATCTGTTGCATCCTATAGCTGAATGGAGGGGGAATAATAATAATAAGCAGCACCTTCAGCTTCAATCAGCAGCACATTCCGAGATGACAAGTTGCTACTGTGTACAAAGAAGGATCTGAAATGCAAGTGACCAAAAGGCCATTACAGACATTAAAGATTTAGCACACGTATGTTCACCCTGGTTTTACTGTGGGGGGACAGAAGCACTAATGCCAAAGAAACAGATAACGAAACAGTTACCATATTCAGCCTTTCACAGAACAGTTGTGTCTCATTAAAAGCATTCTTACCATCCAATCTTTAATGTTTCATGTAGGCAAAAAATATTAAAAATTATTATTCCCCTTTCAGCTCTAACTTTAATGACTTTTATATCAATTATTTTGCTTATAGGAAGTGCATGAAACGGAAGTCAACCCCAAAAGTTGTCTCCCCACAGACTTACCTTTGGATGACCTTCCATTCAACTTGGGACTGGCTATACACTCCTCAAAGGGAAAAAGAATCTGAGATTCCTCTGCTGCCTACACTAGCACAGCATCAGGACTTGAGAGGGTGATCTTGAGATACCAATTTTGTGATTTGGATTCGCCAAAGCAAAAAAGATATAAACCTATTCCTCTTTGAAGAGCATTCCTGACATTTCACAGAATGGGCAGGGTTGGAAGGGACCTCTGAAGATCATCTAGTCCAACCCCCCTGCCGAGCAGGATCACCTAGAGCACGTTGTGAAGGATGCCATCCAGGCGGGCTTTGAATATCTGCTGAGAAGGAGACTCTACAACCTCTCTGGGCAACCTGTTCCAGTGCTCCGTCACCCTCACAGTAAAGAGGTGCCCCCTCATGTTGAGCCGGAACCTCCTGTGTTTCAGTTTGTGCCCACTGCCTCTCGTCCTGTCGCTGGGCACAACTGAGAAGAGACCGGCTCCATCCTCTCGACACCCTCCCCTCAGATGCTTATATACATTAATGAGGTCTCCCCTCAGTCTTCTCTTTTCCAGGCTAAACAGGCCCAGCTCTTTCAGTCTGTCCTGGTACGACAGGTGCTCCAGTCCTCTAATCATCTTAGTAGCCCTCCTCTGAACTCGCTCCAGTAGTTCGATGTCCCTCTTGTACTGGGGAGCCCAGAACTGGACACAATACTCCAGGTGTGGCCTCACCAGGGCTGAATAGAGGGGGAGGACCACCTCCCTTGACCTGCTGGCAACACTATTCCGAATGCACCCCAGGATACCGTTGGCCTTCTTGGCCACAGGGGCACATTGCTGACTCATGGTCAGCCTGCTGCCCACCAGGACTCCCAGGTCCCTCTCTGCAGAGCTGCACTCCAGCAGGTCGCTCCCCAGCCTCTACTGGTGCTTGGGGTTATTCCTCCCTAGGTGCAGGACCCTGCACTTGCCCCTGTTGAACTTCATGAGGTTCCTCTCGGCCCAACCCTCCAGCCTGTCGAGGTCCCTATGAATGGCAGCACAGCCCTCTGGGGTATCAGCCACTCCTCCGAGCTTTGTGTCGTCAGCAAACTTGCTGAGGGTACACTCTGTTCCATTGTCCTGGTCGTTGATGAGTAGGTTAAACAGCACTGGACCCAGTACTGACCCCTGGGGGACACCGCTAGCTGCAGGCCTCCAACTCGATTCTGCACCACTAAGCACAAGCTCAGCACTAGACAGACAAAAATAATCCTTATTCATAGAGCCATCCAATGAACACCTATGTATGTGTGTCAACAACTGGAAGAATTTTCCCAGGATTCATTTAATTTTCACTTCTAACCATCTTTATGATCAGTAGTATAAAGGTTAAAAACCCTACATTTCAATAAAAAGTGGTCTATAAGCTTCTATTTTCAGTCTACAAGCTTTGGGACTGTACTGTTGTCACAGTCATATCATGTTATTTCCACCAAAACAGCTGGAGGTTTCCAGTGTAGGAAGCAATTATTATGAGAAGAGTCAATGTGTCATTCTCCCCAAGTCAAATGTTTAACTTCATGTTATAGCATTTGACCAGTACCCAGCTCTTAGTCTCCACCAAGAAAAAGAAAGAAAAAGAGCACATGTGCAAGCCACAAGAGAAAAGAATACTTTATCCACTGCTATGCACGCAAGTTTCAACATTGCTGACTGATGCCACAGTTATGCATTTCTGGAGTTTAACTGGTGGAAGGCAAGCTTAAGTCTGTAGGCATGAATGAACTCAGCATTTGCCTTGACCCAACAACGCATATACAAAAGGTATCATTCAAACAACATGCTAAATAATTACAAATTCAATAAGTGGTGCAAGCATTTTAGGAGGTGACAGTCACAACTCATGGAGGCGAACAGCAGAAAACATCCTGCCTGCCATATGCACAGTGAAGAAACAGAACTAGTCTCTGCTACCTTTCAGACCTAAAAGACTGAACTTAACCACAGTGCTAGGCACAAAGGATCACACACATGCCTGAAACTTCCTGGCACAAAATCTTCCCAGGGTGCACCCACACAGCAAACCAAAGGTGTGGTTTTAACCTCTAGCAGGTGTATATATTAGCATATGGTATATCTACTAGCTTAACATACCCAGTGTTGGCAGTTGCATTAGTAAATAATAAAGCACAATACTAGCTAATAACGAGCCAACGACCCGATGACATATTCCCACGGGCAAGCTGAAGTCCCTGCTGTTACATCTTTCCTATTAATTGCTGGCTAGTAGGCACAACCGGCTCACTCTAGCACTTCCAAGCATGCTACAGTATGACCCTCCCCTGGGGGCACAGATAGAACCTTGATGTCTTTTCCTGCAAAGTCGGCCAGCCACCTCTGTGTGACCAGGGAAACTGGCTCATGCCAGAGTCAGTACATCCCAGTGGATGCTTCTCTGGTTCACGGGCTCAAACCACTGATTCAGACCACCTGCACAGGTCCTGACCCAGAACACAAAGTTCTGCACAGGTCCTGACCCAGAACACAAAGTTCTGTGGATGGGCTTCCTTTCAGGAACCTGCACAAGATGCATTGTGCACCAAAGAGAGAAGCCCATTGGTGGCAGAAAGCACTCCAACAGTCTGGAGTGCCAATGTCTCTTTCTCGCATTACATTTTGGCACCACAAGTACCATGTTATTAATTTTGAACCTAACAACTTGTAAAGCTATTTGGAGGGGAGACTAAGAGGAACTTTACCAAAAAGCACTTCAATACTTTTTGAGATGGAGTCAAGACAAGGAAGTGATACAAAACATATGAGATCCCAAATCCCTATTTCTGCTTAGAAGAGGGAACCTCCTGCTAGTACAGCATATTCTCCAGCTATGCATGGTATATTACATTAATGGAAACTGAGCTTTAGCATATGTTTAAAAGCTACAGTCTCTTTTTAGAGCAACTTTCTTACCATACACAAAAAAACACACATATGGATGCATTTATGTATGTCAAAAATACCCATGCAGGCTTTGATATTACTTAACAACACATATCGTCCATGGCTAAGCAGTGTTTCAGGCTGTATTGAGCAACTCATAAGTTACCTGGTAAAAAGTACACGAGATTCGCAGAACCTAGCGAAGTCTTAAAAAAAAAAACCACACACATCAGTCAGGAGAAAGATGTTCTTCCAGTCAGCCTGAGTCCAACAGAACATTGCTCCTCCCACAGTAGGGCTCAAACATTATGCTAGAACCCAGACCTCTCACACCCTTACAGCTGTGAAGTGCTGTGGGACACAGCAGGACAATGGGCAATTTTTTGTTTGTTTCGGATTACAGACCATCACTGACTGATTGCCTCGGCACAGTTTGCTAGCCCTTGGTGACACAACCCAAAGCAAGAAACCCAACATCTAATCCTCAGTACATGCCACCCAGAAGGACAAAAATGGCATCATTTCCACATTTTGGAAGGTGTTACATATTGAAATACAGTAAGAATTAAATGTTGCCAGTGCACCAAAATAACTGTGGAAATATAACAGCTTGCTTAGAAAGTTAATCAGACAAATAAAGGGAAATTAGATGCTTTGTAAGTTACAGCATTTTGTTGCACAAACACCGTGTGGATGCACCTGAAAAAGCCATCTCCATAAACGGTACTAAATTTGTGTTCCCCAAAAGTCAGTAACCTCAGGCAGTTACATGTTGCACACTCAACCACAGGAACATCATACCATTTTCCTCCTACAATACACGCAGCTGAAGCAAACACTGTACTGGAACACAAGACGATCACAGCAAGCTAGCATCACAGCAGTATGCAAAGGGAAAAGCAGTTTTGCTGACAGAACGGGGAATTTCTCAAACAGCTTTCTCCCGTGAGTCAAGAGTGACACCTGGTGGGACTCACACTGCTGAACATCGGGTTTCCTTCACCTAAAGGAATGAGATAAGCCTAACCCTGAGAAACCCCACTTCACTGACTACCAACACACCAAAGGCTTTGATCCAAACAGCCCTTTGCGGGGGTAGAAAACCAGAACAAATGGTAATTCCTTCACTGCTGTCTTAGCAATACAGGCAAAGATGCCTCATCTGAGCTTTAAACCTAATATTGGACTGTAGCTCGGAAGGAAAACAATGGGAAATGTTATTGTGATCACATGTACTCTACCTTCCTGCCCAATTTGCCAAGAACATACGAAATTGTGCAAAGAGAAGGGTTTCTACTGCAGTGTCTACTGTCTGACTGTGGGCAACAAGTTGCACCACTCTGGTACCTCTTTCCTCCTCCACATACAACATGCAGATATTTTTAAAGTCAGTAATCCCAGATCTATTCAGCAGAGGACTACAAATACTCTCTTTGAATGAATGAAAACCTATTTTGCATGAAAATAGTTTGGAACAGCTGTTTTACAGAATTGACAAATTCAAGAAGAAAGCCATAATGGAAATCAATTATGGAGTCATAAGCAGTGAGGTAAGACAGAAGAAAGAGCCAACACAAGGTAAAGGCATGGCATAGAGGTAGTTTTCTTCCTAGTAGCTGGCATGGTGCTGTTTGGGCTTTAGGATGAGAATAATGCTGACACCACACCAACATTTCAGCCGTTGCAGAGCAGTGCTTACCAGAGCGAAGGACGTTTCAGCTGCTCGTGCTGCCCTGCCAGTGAGGAGGCTGGGGGTGCACCAGGGGCCAGGAGGGGACACAGCCAGGACAGGTGACCCAGACTGGCCAGAGGGATGTCCCATACCACATAGCACAGCAACAACGCTGGGGGGTTGGCTGGGGGGCACTGCTCAGGGACAGGCTGGGCATCAGTCAGCAGGTGGTGAGCAGTTGCATTGTGCATCACTGTTTATTTTTCATTATTTTTGTGTTCCTTTTTTTGTCCTCTTATTATAAACTTATATAAACTGTTCTTATCTCAAACCAAGACTTCTTGCACTTTTCAATTTTCTCCCCCATCCCACTGCAGATGGGAAGTGAGTGAACAGCTGTGCATTAAGCTGCCTGCCAGGTTAACCACAACAAGGCACCAGAGCTGGGGAGCAGCTCCACCATGTGTCCACCACGACACAGACCTTGCATTCACGCACCAAGACAGAACTGCACACCTCAGCTGAAAACAATGCTATGTGTTTATGGCCAACATGGGGCCATTTCTGAGCAAAGGCCACAAGAAGTCATTCAGATTTGTTCTGAAGAACACCGAGAGCTCAGCAGAGAAAACCACTTTTTTTCCCCTCTGTAAATAACAGAAAATTAAATCTATACCATAGCATGATTCGATGGTCCTTGCACTTAGATCTCAGTCTGTGCTATTTCAGTCGCTCCTGTGTGGCTCTATGGGACCTGTACCTAGCAGAGGTCTAGCAGTGACTGTAGGGTTGGTGAGCACATTTTAACTAATCCCATTTTCCCTCAGCACCAGCCTCAGCTGGATTCAGTTTGAGTGGGTTTGAGGAAGGAGGCTCAGGTCACACGCACTTCCCACTCTGTCCCACCCCTGGACCTCAAGGAAAAATAGCAACAGTGGAACAAAGTGTGTGTGCGCGCGCTGGGGAGTGAAATTATCTCCAAGGAAAAAAAAATCTCACTTTGCATTCTGCAGCTCTAACTTTTTCTGTTCAACTGCATGAGGGTGAATACAAAATAGTAGAGCACTACTGCCACCTTGTGCTACTTGAGTTCTCTACAATCAAGTTTTCTTTTTGCCTGTTCCTCCCCCCTCTCCGCCCCCTCCAAAACCATAACCAAAACTTCCATTAGCCTGCTCGGAACAGAGGGCAAGCAAAATACTCCCATCCCACCCCACAAAGAGCCTGTCTTTGCCTTTCAGCTGAGTGCCTGGGCCAGAGAGCACAGCAGGATCTGTTCTCTCCGAGCCTGGTGCACAGCACCCTGCGGGCTCCCAGCCAGAGCAGAGGGGCCCAGCGCTCCCAGGGGCCTCTTCAGCCAGGCATGGCCACAGACAGCACCTCAAGGTACCAGCTCCCCCCAGTGCTCTTTCAACCACAGAACACCAATGATTTAGCACCTTTTTTTTTTTAAAGAAGAAAAAAAATATTACTCAGGTCTAAACCACCCATGCGTTTTTACTCACAAAATGCAGCTCCTCACATATACTTAACACGACATTGCTTTCTTTGTCCTACACAGATGGGAGGCAAACAGCCTACACAATCTCTTTTCATTTACGGTAATCAGAAGTGCTGATTCTAGCTGAAACCAAACCAAGTGACTAAACACCAGCACCCACTTTACAAGGTCTGTTTCACTGCCAAAGTTTATGTTTGTTTCCATGTTCAAGCACAGTTTGAATAAAGCCATAGTCCTATGGAGAGATTTTTTTGCTACATTGATTTCCCAGAAAGATGTCTAAAGCAGACTGCATGATAATCCACATCTTTGGCAGTCACATACAGATCCTTTATGGAGCAGACCCATACAATTTATTACAGATGAAATAGAATAGCTTCTCCATAAATGACATATAAAAGCCTATAAAATGATAATAGAAAATGACAGATAATCTACAGCACATTTAAACAATTCCTGAAAGCTTAACAGAAGAAGATCAGGAAATTCTGCAGGAGAGAACAGTGTTTCCACAAGACCACTCTCCTGAAGAAAGGACACCTGAACACAAGATTAATGCATTTTAACCAAAATATTTGTCTCACTGATAGGTGAGCACAACTAAAAAAAACTCAAATACTTTTATTGCTTGTTTCTGAAATCATTTTCAACTGAAAACTCATTTAAAAATACTTGTGATCATTCTTCCACAGCAGCTTTATGTTAAGAAAAAACTATACCTGTCCAAGAGTGACAAAATATTTTCGTATCTTAAATATCAACTCAAACAACTGCTATCACAGAGATGGAAAGAAAGGCAATTGGTGAGCCAGAAAATAAAGGAGATCTTACTTCCACCTCTAAATACAGAAGTGATCTCTCAGAGAGAGATAGAATCTCTTCTGAACCATCCTAGACACCTGTCCCTGTCAAATTGGAAAGGACCTTCAAAAGATAGCTGTATGACCATCCTCCGTGGTTCTTACATCAGAAAATCCTCTATCAGAAAAGAAACACAGAAGGCTCCTCTACCCATCGGCACAAGAAGCTGCACAAAATGTGTGAAGTCTCACATATCTCATCTGACCAAAGGATTAGCTCTGGTCAGGCTTGTTCCTTATCCAAGCCAGATCCTACGGTGCTCTGCTGCTGCCTCTTTCACAAGAAAGAAAACAAAACCTAGAAGGTTTTGCAGAATTGTTTGACTATGTTTTCCTTCCCTCCATTCCCCTTTCTTGTTCTGTACTAGGCACAGACATTAAGCAAGACTTCACGTATATAAACAAGATCTGCACAAAATGGTAACTTCACCATTTTGTTGCTTCTGTCACCTATTCTGCTAATTCTCAAGTTTCTCTGTTCATATTTTCCTCTCCTCTGTATCAGTACTGTCATTTTTCTTTTCCTCCCCCATATGCTCATGCTGTACTTCAGAAAAACAGCATTTAGGTGTGTAAAGTTGGGTAAAATGAATCCAGGTGTACTTACCAGGGAGATTCTCATTCTAGTCCCTGCTCGGTCTCATCTGAAACTATGCAGGAAGAACTTCACTCTGAATCAGATAGAACAGAGAATAAACATGGAGCATCCCACAGCACAGTCAGTCATCCTGTGGCTACAAACTACATATGCGCATGCCTCTCCTCAATGCACTTCCATTTTTCACAAAACCCTTCCCAAAGCAAAATAAAAATGTGAAGCTTTCTTCTACCTCAGCAAGATTTCATTGTCTCAATAACTGAGGTTTCCAAAGGCTGTTAAAGGCTTTCTACAACTAGAAACATTTTAATACTTTGTTAAAGAATACAACTTCCTTTATTCCTAATTGGGACTAGCAATATAACATGTTCAGAAAATTCAGGCAAGGGAGAACTGCAAGGTTAAGTAGTCGCACAGCAGCTGTGCCTTTATTTTCTTTGCATGATGTTGCAGCTCTGCTGTACGGCCAGGCAGCCATTTTCTGTTCACTTCAATTAAAGGCAGTCACCAGCACGACTCCTCCACGGCATGCGAAGATCCTGTGGTTGTTTCCAGTCTAGATGTAATTCTGACCAAGACTACAGGCAGCCTTTGTGCATGGAGAAAAACACAGCATTACTGTTCGTGTCCATCCTGTACTGAACACACAAAGCATGTGTGTTGTGACAACCACCCATGACAGGAGCTTGGCTCTTTCACTGAAGCTGTCGGCTCTCATTGTTTTAGCTCTGGAGTCCTCCAGTTCAGTCCTGCCACATAAGCCAAAACTACAATACAGACATTGTTGAAACACCAGCAGCCGGTCAGTGGTCTGAAAAACTAGCACCTTTACAGCAAGTAACTCAGACATATCCTGGGAAGACAATTTTTGGACCTCTCCAACATACACCACAGTACAACTTTTAAAGAAAGAAGTTACAATTTTATCCTTGCTGGCTGCAGAGAAGCAGTTCCAAAAAGTGGTGACACCCCTGACACTGCCTCCTATCTGATACATAATCTTGCTGTATTACAAGCTCCAACTAATCTTTTCCATTATGGACTTCAATTTCATATTGTAACTAAGTCCTATTCAGAAAGGCCATTCCCAGCTTAAATAAAACATTTGTCTCCTAAAACAGGATAGGAGTAATGAATATTATTTTAGTTATGGACTAAGTGTGTTAATAGAATACTTCACCCTAATCCTGTTTTCTGAGCAGCATGGCTACTTACAATCTCAAAATGAACTGTGTAATGAGAGCAATTTTGTGCAGCATCAGGCTCCTACAGGGTTTATACAAACGTCACAGATGTTGTGGATAACATCCACAACTGATTAAGCCTGTTCTGAGTGGTACTGGAACAAAGTATGAATTAATTACCATCAGAAGGGTGAAGGGTTGAAGGTGGTTAGAATTTAAATCTGTCACGTTTATCCAAATAAATCAGAGGTAATTGGAATACATTGAAATACTTTAATGTTTAAAAGCCAATTTGCTTCTGTAGAAAAGAAATCATTCTGGATACAATGCGGTAAGCTCTAACATACACAAAGAAGATTTTCATTGCAAGACAGACAACTTCCAATTTCCAATTTGGGTTCTTGTCATAAATTCACAAAGAGCTTCTTGAAAACAATCCTTAACTCCTGTTCAGTGGTACCCGAGATACAGGAGCTTACACTGTACCAGTTGGTGCTACTGGGTACATCCAGGGAAAAGTACTAAAGCTTGCACAGCCTTCCTTTGTATGAATGGCCTGCAAACGACACAGGCCATACTGTGATCCTTGTAACCGTAACGTACTACTCCAGTCATTTCTGTCCCAAAGAAATATTGAAAATTTGTCCATCCCTGAGCATGCACAGATGAATGAGCTTGTAACCACTTAAGCGATATTAGGTGACATACAAATTGCAGGGTAATCCCATTTGCTTCTGTCAAGCTGGACTCCTCTGAGCTTCAGCTAGCCAAAGTTAAAGTGGCAAGCTTTAGTCTCCTTCCAGTCAAAGCAGGGAGGCAGTTTAGTGTGACGATGGGTCTCAGCCCTAGAAATCTTCCCATCAGAAGTGAGGAACCAGGTCCAGATTTTCTAACAGAAATGTACCAGACTAAAGGGCCACTGTGCTTTTCCAACAAATCTGTGTCCTCTCATCATCAAACTTCTTGACAGTATTTTCAGTTCCAAACTAGGATTTTCTGGACCATGGTCTTGCACGTTGTAGTTTGGGAACAGGAGCCACCTCCGCACAGAACAGAACCTGTGAATGCAGCTGAACAGGATGCCTGAGGTGGCTACACTTCTAATACTATTTCATCAGCTGCTACAAGATCTGATGGTTTCCAGGGTGCTCTGTCCTCAGCAGAGAAGGGAACTGTTAAACTCTGAGACATACTTTGCAGGTCAACTCCTCCCCTTATGCACAAATGTAGTATAAAAGTAAATAACAAGCATAAGCTGCTGCGTTCCCCAGGAGCAGAAAATACCTGCAACTGTCACAAAGCAGTAGTGAAACTCCCAGCAACGTCAATGGCATCAGCTGCCTGCCTCCTTGGATTTCTATGCTGCCACCCAATGAAACCTAGTTTCTCACTCTACTCTTAATAAAAAAAAAAAATACCCAGACTTGAGGAAGAAAGGAATCTAGACACAGAGTCTATTCCTTCGAATAGCTGCTAGTAGGGCAATAAAGCACAAAGACATCATCCATGGAGCAAGCCCGCCCTGCTTTTGGGCTGGCTCTGCATTAGTTCTTTCCTGCAGCTAAAGGGAACTGCAATACTCTTTCACCAGGGAAGACTTCTTTTTTTAATTTTAAATCTAAATGAGGTTTCTTAGTAATCAAAAAGAGCAAAATAAACCCAAACTGAAAGCCCATAAGACAGCACCACATATATGTAATTCTCTCATTTTCAGTTGCAGTTCAGTATCCAGTGAAAAGCAATACTACGGCCTTTTAAGCAAGATTACTTTCAAGACCAAAGAGGCAATGAACCCCAGAATCTACAGGCGCTATGTGCTACTGATATTTTATGGTACATATGGTTCAAAAGATGTCCATTTACACTTATAACATCCTTAATCATAGATATAAATACCTGGCAATGAACTGAATCTCTAAACACCTTTGAATTATTGCATATAGAACAGGAGCACCTAACAAAAGCAGATTACAAGCTGCATGCCTATGTCTCAAGAGCAAAACGTGGAAAAATGCTCAAATGAACTCACCTCTTCTATTTTGTGACCAAAATTCCATTCGTTTTGCCTATATGGAGTGCAACCTAGCTCCCTAAGCATTTGAACAACATATGGACATGCAACAGAAAGCATGCACAGGCCATCTAGTTGTTGAGATCAAGACCTCCATAGGCTTGTGTACAGTATATCCACCAACCATATACGGGAAACAACACGAGAACCCCAAAGGCACATTCAAATACAAATTCTGGTTTTTAAAGCTTTGATTCCTGGCAGGCTGGGCTGGCTTAGCTCAGCTGCTGAGGTTAGTCTACACTACGCACTGCAGCAGTGGCTGCAAAACCTAGAGCTAAAGGTACTCAGGTCAGAGCGGTCCCACTCAGATACTGGCTCTGCCCCTGCAAGATAAGCCCTGCTTTCTGCCCTGGGACCAGTGCAGGTACCTCTGAAGAACAGCTGTGCACTGGTTAGGCATACTGTGGTTGTTGAGAAAAATGTGATCATGCGAGAGCTTTTTAGGCAAAATTTTTTAAGGAATTATTCAACCCAGCCTTCCATCATCTGTCCTGTACTCCACTGTAAGTCCCCTGCTATTTAATTCAGAGCAAAGAAAGCCAGCTGCAGATAGAAAATGACAAGGAATAATTTACTGTTCCCACTTCACACTTGGCCTAAGCTAACAGCAAAATACACAGAGCAGGATCATGCACTCAGGTGCCATTTTTCTATGGGCAGCCTCTTCATCTCAAAGCTGGATAAGTCCCACTGACCTCATCTAAACATAAAAACAGCCAGCAAGAGCTACAGTTTCAGTGTCACCTCTCAACCGTACACCAAGGCTATCAAAATCTTCTAGAAGAGGGCAGGATCTAAAGCAAAAAAAAGTTACAACCCAAAGGGAGAAAAACACATACAACAGACACCCTCTGGGGCTGCTCCTTGCAGGACCAGCAAGGACTGTTCCAGCCAGAGCTTAAAAGCCCCACCCCAAAAGCTATCTTCATCTTTCAGAAAATGTAAGTCTACAAGTCTTCCATCAAAAAAAAGAGTCAGTAAAGCTCACATAGCATTGTCTGGTTCTTCTCCCATTCCACAACCCCAAATGTGGGCTTAAAGCCCCATTCCCTAACCCACTGTCACACAGCCTGTTTTCTTTTAGATCCCACACTCATGGTACTTGCCAGGCAGCTTTCTGTCAGCATTTCCATTGGAGTGATGGTCCTAGCAACAGCCAAGCTTGCTAAAGCTGTCCCTGAACATAAGCCGAAAGCCCCTATTGACGCACCAGGACACTAAGGGCAGTGTCTGCCTGTCACCACTTAAGTGCCTCCCAGTTTTGACTCCTGCAACAAGGCAGAGGCTCCTGAGTCAGCATAAAGGCCCCCATCATTGCCCCAGTATGTGTCACCTGTGGTCCTTAAAGGATCCACACACAGTGGCATCCACAAACAAAAGCTGAAAAACTTTCTTTTCTGGCCTAAAGTCAGGCACATTCCACAACAATTTCACTTGAGCTTTTTCTCCAGCTACAACTATCTGAAGAGCAAAGCAGCGTGTTAATCAAGCAAGTTCAAACCTGCTTTCAAACACATGCTGCCTTCACACTTCAGGCCTTACAGCCTTGGCTAACACCACTCCTACACCAGCAATTTTCATCCTGTGGTTCACACTTTGCAGGGGAGGGGTGGGGGGGAAGGCAGGGAAGGAGACCATGAACTATTTGTGACAGATTCACAAAAAGAATTGAAGAAAATCAGGTTTGTGCATGCTGTATAGCAACCTGCATGTGGACCCATCTGAAATTTCACACAACTCCCTTGAAATATGGAGGGGAGGCTGCAAGAGCCTGAAAACTGTCCACCATGATATTGTAACGTCATTAAAGAATTCACTGATTTAAGTCTCCAGAAATCAAGCTCTCTCCCTGTTCCTTCTCCTTAGTGATATAGAGGACTTATCATTGTTCAGTGCTGCAGTTTCTCCACCTGTAGAACAAGGAGGAAATTATTGCATCTGTATTTTTGGATTTAAGACCTATCTGGGAAGAAGTGTTATTTAAAAGTTATGCGTTGTTCTACCTCTTAAGTTCACCTCCATAAACCTCTGCTCAGTACACCAGGTAGTCATCTTGAATTCTTGAGTCTCCTGTAATCAAATTCTGGGATTCAGCACTGGATACCACAGAGCTATAAACCATCTTCTTTGACTACATATAAATAATGGTTGTCGAGTTGCTTTGGTGTTTACATGGGGTGGGGGGGCAGGGGGAGACAGGACACCATGATATTCTGCTAATTGCTCTGTAAATATTAATATAGCTGGTGACAGTTACACCATTCTGAGTCACACATTTCCAAACAACTGTCACACAAATAACAGTAAACAGGATCATATAAAATTAGTGCAGGATGCAAAAACCATCAAAGCAGCAACATAAGCCATGCTAGCATTATGACGGCATTAAGACAAAACTTACCTACAAGAACTACCTAGTCAACACAGGGATAGGAAAAAAAAGGATTTCATATAACCAGCATATTAACAAAAGTATTTCCGTCACTTCCAGTCACTAGGTAGAACTGGTTAACAATCTAAACCCTGAATGTCTTCAGAGATGCCTTGTTCGTTCACACCTTGAAGAATGCTGCTTTATTCAAGCAACTTTGCTATTTTTTCTTATTAATCACATCTAAGGTTTTGTATGCAGACCAACACGCCCTTGTGCTAGCTACTGTCCAAACAAATTTATAAACATTACCCCTGCTCTAGCAAGTGTACAATCACTGTTTTAATAATTATATATGTATTTGAGATCTCATATACAATTCTCCCTTGTTACATGACCTGGCCTTTGCATGGCCTTGTTTTTAAAGTTTCATCTGTATTCCTATTGCCTCCTGGAAAACTCTCAAGGAAGAGATTTTGTATATGCTTATTACTTAAAAAATGCTTGACTTAATCTGAAGCAGTCTAAGCTCTGCTCTGTAGAAGCATGACCCAAAACCAGTTTAGAGTAAGTGGCAGCTTCCTATTAGGTACGCTGCACCTTGAAAAGCCTTGTACCCCCCTGACAAGTCATCTAACCTTCACTACTTTATGCACTGATATGTACAACAAATGAATCCTCCTGCTGCTCTCCACCCATTGTATTGTTTCTTCAATTTCTACCTTCCTGGACATTTCTGTTGCTTTTAAAATACAAATGTAAAAATCTGTTTTGACCTCATTCTCCCCTACTAACATCACAGGTATCAAGGAAACTAGACAGGCTTTCAGGACCTTCTGTGTCCTTTCTCCATCCATTGCCTCAGCTGCTACTTCCTACAGTGCACCCGGTTCATTCCCAGGCTTGCTCAAACACACAGTTTCCACAAAGAAAGCTTTAGCTGAGCCTCTCAGGGGAAACAGGACACAGGTCACAAGTTTCCTCGGCTAGAAAGAGCCCAACTCACTGCAGACTACTACCCGCCCAAGTCTGCTGGGCTTGTCTCTATACAGAGGCAAATCCAGCAGGATTCTTTCCGACAGAAAAACGCATCCTTAGCAAAAGGCAGAAGGATGGAGGGATGAGAGGAAGTGCCAGGAAAAACTTTTACAACAGTGAGATTACAACTCGCATCCTAAACATTTAAGTTAACTTCGGCATGCTGGGCTGCACAGCAAGAACTAAAGCCAGGCTGCTGTACCACTGTAGAAACACTGCAACACAGCTGTGCCACATCTCCCACAGCTGTGGACAGGGCTACAAAGGTGCTTATGTTGTACTAACGAGTCTCTTAAGGGAAACAATTAGGAAGAACTCCACCGTTTGAAAAACAGCAGGCCTGTTGTTATGGTGTTCCCAGGGAATGTTTGCACTTAAATCTCGTATTTGTTTTTATCCTGCATCAGAATGAGTACTTACAGTTTCCAACACTACATTCAGTAGATAAATTAGAAGCTGACTTCTTTCAAATGCATGATAGTCAGAAGGCCTTCACCTGGCTGCAGCATTGCAAAACCTACCAAATTATGCAAAATCCACCCTAGCTTTTGGCAAAAGGCATCATGTTCATGATCTGAACATCGTTTCCCCCACACCCTACACAAGTGATGTAGCTAGGTTTTCAGGGGAAGCATATCTGAAAACACAAGGCATTAACTTCACCCCAGGAAAACCACCATTTGATCATGGCGTCCCCTTTGCCTGAACCAGACCCTTGGAGAGCTATATTAATTAAAGGAAGGAGTTGATCTCCTCCTCAGACGACCACCTTCCTAGGCATTCTGTATGTATACTTTACCAGCAAATACAAACACTCAAGTCTCCCAGAAAGGTCTTTTTTTTGCCATATATGAGAACTGCCTTCACATACAATGCCTTGAGGACAAAATCCTAATGGTACCTTGTGGGTAAAGTAACTACTATGGACTACTTAGAACCATATATAAATCTTCAATTAAAAAAAAAATTACGCAAGTGCACAATGTTATCTTTTTGCCTTGGGACAAAAGAAAGAGAAGAAAGAGGAAGGCAAAACTGCTACATACTTACATTTTAGTCATTTTGATCATTTGCCCTTCAGGGTAAATCAACTAATACTGCCCCCATGAGGAGTCCTCACCTCCTTTCATCCTACCACCAAATTCTTACCCAATTGTCCTGTACTGCCATCTCTCTGAACTAGTGTTCCTCTGCGATGGCTTCAGGATTCTCAGGCTGTAACAATCTATCTAGCACAAGGGGTTTGTTTATTTATTTTTTTAATGTCTCTTCAAAGGATTAAAACCAAATACCTCACAGTGCCAATATGGATTCTATCTTTAAAATACTGCCAATGAGTTAAACTTGGGCAGCCAAATATTCTTATTCAGCAAGCTTACACCATGGGTTGGTAGGAAGCCAGAAAACAGGGAAGGATATCTGTTAGCAGCAAAACAACAACTGAGCTCGCTAAATCAACACGAGTTCTACAGAGCAACTAATGTGATCAGCAACACCACGCTGTTAGTAACGTTTACAGGACTGTCAACAAAAGATCAGGACTAAAAAATACAGAAAGTGAAAAATACTTTTAAATATCATTGTTCTAACCTAATACCAAAAGTGCAAGAAAGCAATACTGCTTTGCTGTTGAATTACAACAGAAAAGTCACAAAACAAATACTACGGTAACCGAAACGTAGTGAGGTATTGCCCATACGCAGCACTCCTGCCACACAGATGGTCTTGAAAAACGTTTCTTGTTTCCATGCTTTTGCTGGCTTTGCTAACAGAAGAGGTATTTTTCTTAGAGGTTTCTCTATTGCTCCCCATTCACTTGCCATGTCACACGTACTATTCCATTTATAGATAGAAAAACATACTGCTTCATTAATGCTGAAAAATCCTTGATCAGGGAAAATACTTTTAAAGAAAAAAAAAATCAATTCTAACCAGGAAAGCCTAATAAAGCACAGAAGATCTGTCAGATTGGCACAGAAATAAAGGTAAGGTGGGTCTTAAGAGGAATGTAACAACATGCTGCAAAACACAGCACCACTAACTCACACTGCGTGGCAAAGAAACAGCTGCATTTGGGGTTTATTTTCCAATACATTTTTATTTATTTAACGTCCCACGCCCCCGGCAAAGGTGAATTTTTCCATGGGTATTTTAAACATCCACTCATTTACCTCAGGTTGAAGTCTTTCTGACACAAAACACAGCAGGGAAGTCCCTTCCAAAGGGAGCGAAGAGTCAATCAGTAAAGAGGCTCCCGCTGAGAGACCCGAAAACCGAGCCCTCTGAAGGGGCGGGAGCCGGCAGGCACAGCCGCCTCTCTCCCCTCAGGGGCACGAGCTGCCCGTCCCGGCCGGGAGGGGCACCGCAAGCCACGGGACTTCCCCGCGGACACAAGGGAGCGCGTACGGGGGAGGAGGGAAAAGGCCTGAGCCTCTAGACCCCGCTTTGGAGTAGCTGGTCCCAGCCCCGACTCTCTCCTCCACCATCATGCTGGAAAAAAGAACCGCTAGGCAACGTCTCTGAGGTAAAATGGGCCTCCAGGTCCCAACCCTCACCGCGTACCTCGTCAGACCCTGAGGAGAGTGCCGCGGCTGACACGGGCCTGCAGACGATGGCTGTTGTATCCCAGCTGTGAGTGCACTGCACTGCCCAGAAAGCTTTCTGTCAGAAGAAAGAGGAGCAAGTACAACAGCACAGTATGGTGGGGCTGAAAGCCCTCAGCCCATGACACTCTGGGGCCTGGTCTCCCTCACGAGCCACTTAAGCAAGGGCATCGAGCCCAGCTCTCCGTGCAGGAGGGACCTGTAACTTCCAGTGCCCGGAATTACCGTGAAGTAATTCAACAGTAAGTCACTACAAACACATCTTCCCGGTGCCACGTTTAGCATCTCTTCAGGGCAGGCACGAGCGACGACTCATTCCTGGTGGCGGGATGAGGGGAAAGGGTGAGGAAGGAAAACAAGATGGCGCCCCCTCGCATCGGGGTGGGGCAGCGAGCCTCGTTCTCTGAGGAGAAGTGGCGGGAGGAAGAGGCGGCTCCCTCAGCTGAAAGCATTCCCCCCCCCCCCCCCCAATTAAAGCACTCAAATCCTTAAAATGAATGCCTTTGTTGCTTTTATAAAATTATTTGAAGAGGAGGATCGTGTTATCTTTTCACATCCTGCTAGAGGTGCAGTAGTAGAGGCTGAGATGGTGGGACTGGCCTCTTTTAGCAGGTGAGTCAGCATTTACTACATGAAAGAAAATGTGAATCCCTAGTTGGAAAAATCACTGTTGGTTTAAGATGATGTTAGCAATATCGATAAGGTGTTTTGTTTGTTTGGTTTGTTTTTAATGCTGTGTGGGTGGTTTTGCACTGGTAAACTCCAAGTAATCCTCCTTGATAACCCCAATAAAACAAAATGATTGTCAGGGGAAGGAGAAGATACAAAGCTGTCATTATTAGCCAGGAGTTTTCTAACATTCGGAGATTAAAGCTGCACTCCAGTAAGAAGCCTAAGGCAAACAAATTCCCTTGACTTTGCCCTGACTGTGCATAGATAGGCCTGGCTTGAAGGAAGGGGCCTCTGGGAGCTGTAGACAGAGGAAGCTGAGCTCACTGCTAGTGATCAGAAATGTTCTGTCCCCAAATCAAAGGGTTCGTGGATAAGGCTCATTTGTGATAGTTTCAGACCAAATTCATCTAGCCTACGGGGGTTTTAATTTTCTTTTAATAATCTTATTCAATGAAATAGCACAGACATTTTCTAAAATAAACAGCTTGGTTGTTTGATGTTGCTTAGATGCAAATAAGGAAGAAATAAACTGGGGCTGATACTATTACAGGTTTTTTTCCTCTCTAATTTTGTTTCTTGAAATTCAATTATGTATAAAACTCTCAGAGCTTTTTTTTTTTTAATAGTCAGTATTACAGGCAGCATATGAAACCAACCAACACTCGTTCCTAGTGCAACAAAGTTTTTGTGGGTATTAAGGTTTTTTTTCCCCATATAGGACTGCTTCTAGCCTTAATATAACTCATAAACTGTACAGTAAGTGCTAGTCTCAGTCCTAGAGCTTACAAAGAAATCCTGCAGCATCAATTAGACAGTTCTCTCTGATGCTAGAGGCTGAAGGTCAGATATTCCTTTCATGATGGCCAGTAGTGCTTCTGTTGTGCACAGAGGAAGTACTCTAAATAGTGATGATATATTTCTAGCATTTTCCCAACCTTTTCACCCTCCCATGGTAAGTACTAGGGAGAAGCAAAACCGAGCATGGCATCCGAAATTACTGCAGATCTCCAATGTGATTTCTTTATGCACCCATTTTGATCTTCCTGTGCTGCTGTCTCATACCAGTAATCTGATCTAATTCTGTAGGGAAAAACATACCTATTTATTACTATGATCCTTATTTCTGTTTGCACAGCCCTAGAAGGGATTTTTCATTGCCAGATAACTATTGTCATATCAACAGGCACTAATTTTATTTTTCTGTAATAAAATGGAAAATTAAAGTTAAAATACATAGTCATTGTAGTCTAGCAGGCATCAGAAAAAAAAATTGTTTTTGTAATGTTTCAGTTATTTTAGGAACATTCATGTAGTACGGAAGGAGGTGCTGTGAAAATTACCTACTTCTCCAGTTGACAATTCTGCTCCTACGTAACCTTTTGTAATGCACTGATATTTCCATGTGTATCATGACTCCAGCAGTCTCTAGGCAGAAAATGCTGAACTGTGAATGACTTTCCGCCCCTTCAGGAATTCTGGCAAGTCTGAGTAATGATCACTTCCATTCTGAAAACAGCTGCAGCAAGGAAAGTATTGGATTGCTAAAGATTTCCCTGACTAATAATCCCTCTGCGTTTCTTTTATGTATGGCAGAGTGATGTTGTCATTTGTCTAATCTAAAATGTTCTAGAGCTCAATAGGCCAGTGAAGATATTAAGCAGGGTAGGTCTATATTGTCAGCGTTTGAAACACATATGTTTAACCTACAGAATTTAAAGATAATCCTGAGAATTTCATACCAACTATTAAAATAATAACTTTCAGTGGGAAAGCAGCATAAATCATTGCTGCTTGTGTTGGTTGGCAGCTTTCTAATTTGTTCTAAACAAGCAGTAATATTTCGTTGTACTGTGAAACTCCATGAACGTATCTTCTTAAAGCTGGAAGACTCAGTGTATCAGCAGTAGGCCAGTCCCCAGTGTATTTGTCTCCCTAATTAGCTGTCTGTAAACCAGTTAAACTGTTCAACTGTTTCATAAGAGTACGTGGAAACAATAATGCATTATTGACTCAACCTAGGAGTTGGGTGTATAACTCCATCTTCAGGCATGCTGTAGGAAGAAGTTTTGTAGCACTTCTTAATTAATATGACACGTTTCCACATGTGAGATAAAGGCAATTCTCCCATCAAGAGAAACAGTAAAAATTCTTAGTTCAGAATTAAACTTTTAAAATTTTAGTGTGTAAGGAAATCTCAAATATATACAGCTTGTAACAGTAAAGCTTGTTCCTCTGTAGTTGTTCTTATCAGTTAAGAGCATTGTTGAAATTAGTCTCTTCCAATAAATTCCACTAAATAAAACTATCAGCATAATTCACCTACTTGAGAATAATTCACCTTTACCCCATGGATGTAGTGTGAACTTCTGAGGTGACCTTTTATGAGCTAAGATATTTTTTGTCTTTGATGGGACCTAGGCAATCTTCGCGTGTGTAGGAATAGCTGTCATGTTTTAGATTTAGACTGAAACTCCCATCCCTAAAGCCAGACAACTGAACACAGCAATTTTTTTTGCTGTCCCAGTACAAGATGTTTGCCAGTTACTTTAGCATAGTACACCTTTAAAAATATTTGTAAATCAGTAGTGAAAGTTTAATGCTGATTAGCTTGGTTATCAGTAGAGGACTCTGAACTTCGTTTATGATTTCAGCTTCTACTTTTCATTCATGTTGAGTAGTGAAACTTCAGCGCTCCTTTCCCATGTATTATGTAGCCATTGAAAATTAGAAGCAGCATATATCAAGCTATGTACTAGAAAAGAGCTTGCAAGGTCATCTGATCTGTCATCGTCTTCCAAAGAAGAATCATTGCTGCTCTAATCACAGAACACAGAAGGTGACACAAGCTCTGCAAGTATCTTCTGCAGTCTGAAGACAGGGTATCCATCAGAGACATTTCTGTGAGATGACTGTGATATTTATAGTTATGACTTCTCTGTCTATTTTGCTCTAGTTTCCTGTCACATAGCCTGTGGCAGTCACCACTGTCTTAACTATTCCTTTCACGTTTCTTAAGGTAAAGGTGTCTCTGCTATTCTGAGACCAAGCTGTAATCCTCTGGCAAGTAGTTACCCACCGACACAGTGAACTGGAAGTAAGGAGGCTGCTTACCAGTATGAGTAAGGGATTGGCCGTCTGGACACTTGCAAGTTGCACTGTTTGACCTTCAGCTTGGGTGGTCTGACCAATCTGCACGACTCCTGTTTAGTGTGTGGGAGTCATGCAGTGCAGGATTATGCGTATGTTTATTCCTGAGACCAAGGGAGTGCATTAGTGAAACTGCATGCACAGCATTGGCTAATAATGCCACTTTTGCTGGTGATGGAGTCAATGACTCGAAAGGGATTATATTTGTTGACAGAGCACATCTGGCTGCCATACAGCCGTGTACTCAAGGTCTGATTCTGTCCTGATTTACTCCCCATCCGGTTCATGGCTCTAACTCTTCCAGATGTGCCACATGTTGACGAAAATTATTCTTTTATCAGTGACTAAATCAGGATAGAACTTGGTCTTCTGTTTGCGCCTGTAAGATTTTAATTTAACTTTAGCGATACATTCAACCTCCTAAACGCAAATGTAAGTGCTTGCTGTATGTCTAGATTGGTAATGTCAGTGCTTCTTGACTGGAATACAGAATTGTTGGAATAGGGCTTTTGAGTCCCTTGTTTTGTTTAAAGGAGTGTTTTTCCTCTTTAAAAAGTTTAATTTCTAGGTTAAACAGTTGCACTGCTTAAAAAGAAAAGTTTATATGTATATAAAAAGAATGGTAACAGTAATAACCTTTTGGCCACCTAAGAACTTTATGCTTTTTTCCCCAGTATTGAATTTCATGATTGCTCAGTGTTAGAGCAGGAGCAGAACTAAAGTGTGGAACTTTTTTGTGTAGACAAAGCTTTTCAGAAGATTTTCCAGTAGCTGTAATTGTTCTTCTGAGTGGTGTTGCTTACTTGAGACTTACTTATGCATATGATAGAAGGGAGCAACATAAACTGTGCTTATAAAATGTCAAACTGTCACAAAGTGATGTATCTTTTTTTTAAAAAAAAAAAAAAAAGCTCTTTTTCCCACCCTTTTATGGCTCAGATATGTATGGGCAGTTCCAGTACTAAATTTCTAATTCAATACATAATTTACCTGTGTAATCATTCATTCTAGTTTTATTTCTTTTATGATTACTTAAATTTTCTTCTTTTTATGGCAGCTCCTCCAAGTTATATAACAAAATATACCTAGCATGTAGTAAAGGAGCTTCAATTACAGAGCTGCATGTCTTACTTTTCACCCTTCTACAACTGGTTTCTCTGTTTGCTCATTCACTTCAGTGTGTTCTCAGGAAAGCTTTTGTTGCATCTCATTTTGTATACAGGAATTTGCAGCTTCCATCCTGCTGCTGTTTGGCCAGGAAGTCAGGTGAAAATCTGATGTATTTATGGCAGGACGGTGAGTGCTTTCAGCTAGATTTAGAAAAATCTAGTGACAGACCATTGAATTTGGGGAAAATATCTTCTTAAGTGTATCCTACTTGCTTATACGTTTTATATGACAATTCTACTTTTACACCCCTTTTGGCCCTCTGGTGAAGTAGAAGAGTGTAGCCGTCCATTTTACAGATGAGGAAGGTATTTTTGACCAACTGGTGAATTTAGTTGAAAGAGTTTCAGGGTTCCCTGCTCATCGATGTAGTTTTAATCTTTCATATTGTATTTTGATATAATTCCTTTTTACTTCACTTTAGCAACCACAGTGCACTCTGCTTGTTAGCTGTACAGAGTTAGGTAGCTTGCCTGCTCTCTGTCCATTTTCCCATCCCACTGGCCCAGCTCTGTGTGTGTAAATAAAAGTAGTTCCTGTATTTCTGATAAGTTACTGATGTTTTTACTTCTGTATCCACACAGAATTGAGCTAATGGGATCATGAATGTAGAATAAATTTAATGGAGCTAATCTAGTAAGCATGAGCAAAAGGAATGAAAATGAAACTTGGAGTTGCATACTTCTGAGTTTAAATTTAGGTAATGACAATGATTAATGTTTCTGATCCTTCTTTCTTATCTATAAAACAGGTGCGGTTGTGTTTATACCTTTCTAACAAAAGCTTCAAGTGGCTTAATTACTACTTTGAACATGTCAGCTGCTAATATGGGTGTTGCATCACTAATTCTCTAATTGCAGCTTTCTTTAGGCTTTCATAGTGATCTCAAATTTGATAATTCACCCCCTTTTTTTTTTCAGGGGAATATTCCAGTAAGTCTGTAATGTTTGTTTCCTGTTTTTTGTTGTTTTTGTAAAATATCAGTGACTTACAAGTATGTTGCAACTAATTTCTTCACTGTAATTTCCTTATGCTGAACGGACTCATTCTTCAAATACCAGCCTCAGCAAGTTTGCAAAGTAGTTTAAAATACGTACTTTGCTACTTTGAATGAAACATAGTTTACTGGTATCAAAGAAAGGTAAGAAGGACACATTGGGAGACTCAGAGCTTATACTTTTGCTTACTCACTTTGTTCCAAGGAGCTCTTTGCTGCATTTTGGTTTTCTCTCTCTCTGTCTTGTCATGCACACCTCCTAATTTTTAGTCATGTAGGGAAGAAAATGATAATAATATATACTTTATCAACTCTGTGCAACCAAGGAGCCAGCAGACCAAGTGCTGGTCCAGAAGATGCAAGGACCTTCATTGATGGTACTTTATCTGCCTTTGTTGTTATTCAACCACACACAGGCAAAATTTCTGTTGAAAGAAAGTATGGCATGAAGGTCTTGATTCAAATGTGAACTTAAGGCTTTCAAAAATCTTTGTCATCAGTTCAATAAGTTTCAAAGGTGTGAGCTATAGGCAAAGGGGCAGATGATTGTGCAAAATTATGAAAATAGTGGGTCTAAATCTCCTTTCCACTACTCTGAGTTCAGTTCAACTCCCTTTGACCTCAGTGGAGATAAGTGTATGTGAAGTTGTGTAATGCAGCAGAGAATCCTGTCTACACAAAGTCTACAGT
>VXAL01004227.1:57786-77812 GCA_013399475.1 Chauna torquata
TTAGGAAGTTGAAAAGACAGTGCGTGAGTACTGATTAAGAAATGCTGTGAATCATCTTTGCAGAGCAATGAGAATAGCAGACCTGCTTTTAAAAATAATGTGATAATAGTGTTTTGCTTCATGGTCCTGCTTGCTCTCCTTGTGTTTACTTGGGTAGCAAGGGGAAACACTAATATGACAGATAAATCATTGTCTGTCAAATGGTAGGAAGAGCAATAAAAGAAAAGTCATCGCTGTTTTGTCTCCAAAGCTAACAGCACTCTGACAAATTCAAGGTCACCATGGGTGCTGGCTAAAAGATGAAGGACTCAGTGCTGGCTGAGAGAGGGTGTTTGCTGCAGCACCCAAGTTCAAACCATGCAGTTGGAGTCCTCTGTCTTCTGGAGGCCTCCTGAACAACCACAATGAGGCCAAGGTTGCTGAAAACTTTTGGATAATAGATGTTTTCTCCATAGTAAAGGGCAGAGAATTGCTGAATAGGACAATTAATGGACACTGGGAGCAGGAAGGTGAGAGGGAATGGTCAGGTGAGCTTTTTTCGACAGAAAATTTAGCAATTTTCTTACACAGTGAAGGTACTTTCAATGCTGAATAGAACAAAGCAAAAGAAAGAAAAAGTCTTTCAGAGCAAACCAGCTACCTCAGACTAGGTGCAAATCTCCTGTTGTGTTGGCCCTGTGTGCCCCTGTTGACATGCTATACTTTCTTAGCTAGCCAGACTTGGAAACCAGAAGTTCCACTGAAGCTGACAACAGGCTAGGTGTATCTGATATATTCTGAAAATCAAGCCAATACCTTCAGAACGAATGCAACTGCTAACATAGCTCCTATGTGATGTGAAACAAACAATGAGGGTAGTTTCTATGAGAACTTGTTATTATTTCTGTCTTTAACTTTCAATATATTCCATTTTTAAAATGCATCATCTTGAACATCTGCTGTAAAGATATTTGGGGTTTTCAAATGTGAACAGAAACCAATGAGATCAAAGGATGAAAATCTCATTAAAAAAGAATGTTCACTTCTGCACTGTCATACACAGTTTCATTTCTAAGAATTACTAATACACTCAAACGAAACTGAGAATCCCAGATTTCCTTAGCACTCTGGAAAATATTATGGTTACTGTTTTGCCTAATCCTGATTCCTCAGTCCCAATAGGTTCATGCAATGGAGTCAGTGGAAGAAAAAGACTGCAAAAATATGTTCTTGCTCTTTCCTAACATTGATTTAGTGGCCGTTTCACAACCGTTCCCTTAAAAAGTGAAGTTACAGAAATGGGCATACTTTGATGCCAGGGGAAATTCTTTGTGGCTTAGCTGCTGCAGAATTAACTGTTCTAGCATAGCTATCCCTCTTTCACTCCTTAATCTAAAATTAAAGTGACTTATTTTGCGGAGGTATGTCTGGAGCTGCTCTGAGTAACTGAACTGCACTGAAAGGAGTGTTGTGAAAATAGTTATTTTGTAGTGACTATGGAGCTCGGTTTCCCCTAGGTATAGAAAGGCCTTAGTGCCTTCAGTATCCCAACGGCTCTTTAAATAAATCAACATATTTTTTTTCTTGAAATTCTGCAAAACTGAATTCGAAAATCCAGCTGGGTTATGTATGTGAGAAGTACTCTCCATCTTTAAGGAACTTGCATTGAATTAGGAAAAAGACATGTAAAAAAAAAAACCTCAGAGTAGGGGAAAATGCTTAACTGAATGGTAAACAATAAAAAGCCAAAGCTGTAATGAAGAATACAATTGAGAAATATTTTCCTATTAGATACCAGAAGATATTATTGAAGTTCTACAGACTCCTTTGCCATCTTTCCTTTCTGGTGTATACACACTGATTTCTAATGAAATATGATCCCAGTAAATCCTGGGTTTATGGTGAGTTGCCAGTGACCCCAAGAATCCCATTTTTAAGGGTTTTCTGTTAAGCCTCCAGGAAGATATATGTTGTCTTTCATTGCTGCCTTCAAAAATAACTTTTCAATCTATAGAGACTGCAGTCCATCTGACCACTTTTAAGCATGTGCTTCAGTTTGTGTGTTCAACAGAGCCTTCAAGCACATGCTAAGTCCCTTTGATATCGGGAAGACTTCAGGAAGGGGTTAACAGTAAGCACATGCTTAAGGGCTCTGGTAGATGAGTGCAGATGGCTCTTACTGTCACAGTTTTGGATATCATCTCTTTGCTGTCAGTACCACTTCTTGGCCAGAACCTTCTGCTGATCCATTGCAATAGCAGAAGCACTTAGGTGCTGAGCCCTGAGCCATAGCTGGAGCTGAGTAGTTTGTAACACCAGCTCCAGTTGAGCTGCTCTGGAGCCAGCACGGGGGCAGTACCCCTGGCAATGCCCAGGGACAGCAGGGGCAGCGGTGTCTTCCCTGGCCTTGGACTCCCGGAGGGGCAGTGCTCACCTTCCAGAGCTCTTCACAGGTCTTTGCTTGTGCCTCTGGTGCCTGCTTTCTGTTGCCTGCAAGAGACCATGTGATTAAAGTTGGTGTCTGGGTTGTTGGTTTTGCTAGTTTCAGGGATGCTTACCCTACAGGAAGAGAAACTGTCTGTTTAAATGGGTCTGTAAGGAAAGATGACTGCAATAATTGCAGGCTGTTAAATTTGCACATTTGAAGGTTAATTAATGTACTGCATTCAAAGCCAAATATCCAGGACAGATGACTGTTTTTAAAAATAGACTGATTATTACAAAACAAACAAGGGAATATAGATGGAACAGCAAAAGCCCACCTGATTCTAGTATTTAAAAAATGTCAATGACATACAGTAGAGAACCTCATGCCTATGTAACTATTGTTTTTCTTTTAGAAAGCGTCAGAAACAACTCTGTGCACCATAAGGCTTAGGCACTAAGTGTGCTGGCACTAGAACAGGGGTGAGGGGTGGGGTCCAAATCAGCTCCTTTTGTCTGAACCCCACCTTTTTTATTTTCTGGATATAAAACTGGTGTGTCAGTGTGATTAAATGGAATACAGACCTGTCAATCACACGCACATCCAGGATGGTTGTTCCAATAGTACTTCCTCGAGGCTTATGATCAGAAAACAGAGAGCTGTATGTACAAAACAACATATAACACACCAGGAGGAGAGACCAAGTTTCTTGTAGACATTTACATACGTGTCTATATGCAGGACATAGCTGTGAAATGCTGACCTTTTCATTCCCCCTAGAAAGTACTGGCAGTACTAGCTTCTTCATTTCCTTTTCTGCTGTTTGCTGTATGAGCTGCAGCAGTGTGGCCTGGCTGCTACTTTGTAGTTTATGCTCCCAGAGCCAAATACTGGTCCCAGTGAAACTAAGGGAGTTCTGCCCTGCAAGGGAGGGGTAACCTCTCTGAGGAAGATTACAACTTGGCCTTGGTATTATCCAGTGGATGTAGCCAGCAATATAAATATAATGGCAGAGCTCTGTATTTCCTTCTAAACACGGCTCATGAAGGTTAGTTGGTAGGATGTGCATTTGTTTTTTGTTAGATTCTATTATCACAACAGGGTTTTTTTAAAAAAACAGATACTGTGTTTACACAGATCTTATGTACATCACTTGTAGGGATAATATACCCTCTGCAGCCAGCTGAGATTGGATGCAGAGCCAGGGAAATGACCTGGCTGGCTGTTCACCGAGCAGAATGTTTCCCTGTGAGCACTGGCTGAGGTCAACATTGCTTTCCTGTTGATAGGAGTATGTGTGAGGTGTGTGCTTTCTGCAGCAAGGAAAAGGAAGGGTATTTGGTCTTCAGCTTTCCAGTTAGCTGTGGGGTTTGTGTGTGTGGTTCCTCCCCACCCCCCCCACGATCTTCTCAAAGGTAGAATTTGTTCCCTTTGTCTTGATCTAGGTTATTCCCTTTCAGTTTGTGATGAAGGACCCTCAGGCTCCAGGCAAATGGGAGGAGAGGCAAGATTGAAAGCAGTGGGCTGAGTGGTTAGTAAATGCTCCTGAACTGATTGGGCTCCAGTCTTACCTTTTCTTTCTGTAGACTGCTTGCAAGTATTCAGCTCCTGTTGCGCTTGGAGAAAACTGCAGTGCCCTTCTGCAGGCAAACTGAGCAAATGCAGTCATCTCTCTTGGAAGACAGATGTTTGTGCTTAACTTCCAATACCAAAACGACACCAAACTTGCAGTTCTCAGTCTCACTGAACTCCCCTGATGTTGCTAATGTCTACTAGAACCATGCTGAGTGTTTGCCTTGTGCGGCATCCATGCTGAGCCTTCCACAGCTCTACTCTTGTCTTTCCAAGATGGACCTGCTTCCTGGAGTGGTACGTTTGGGCCCACAATAGGGATTTGTATTAGTGTTAGTGGATGGGAGCGGGGGAAGAAACCAACTGCACAGTTACACAGCAAAGCGCGTGCTTTTAATTTCTAGCAATATCTTGGGCTGCTTTTTCTTTTGCTTCATTAACCAGTGGGGGGAAGCAAAAGTAATGCCCCAAAACTGTTGCAGAAATCACCACATTTCTTTTGTTGTTGGCTTGGTTTATTTGCAAAAAATAAATAAATAAATCTGGCCAGTTCCAGTCTAACAGTGGTGTCGGAAAGTCATTTCTTTTACTGTGGGTGAATAAATTAAATGGTTTGCCATTGTTTCTTTACATAAATTATATTGTCTTCAAGGCCCAACCCTAAGAAATAATAAACTTCTACATTTGACACAAGTACGCATGTGACACTCTCTTAATATTGCGTTCTTAATGTGTTTTCTAAGACAAAACGTAAGCAGATCATGGAGGCAGATACATCCCTGAAGTCTGTGGCTTTGGGTCTCATCTGTATCTTTTGGGCCCTCCTGTATGCCTTCTTCCTTTCTCTCTTTAATGAACAGTAACACAGCAGAGTATAGTATGTAACCACTTGTCTCTTCTGAGGTGTAGAGCCCAAAAGAATCTTTTTTGTAAGGTATGCCAGGTGTGAAAGTTTCTGAGAGATGAATGAAGGTTACAAACAGAAGGTTTGACAGGTATCCTTAATGATACTTTTTGGCTTAAAAATATATGCGAATGTTTTAAATGTGTTCAACTCATTGTCCTCTGACTGTACAAACTTCTGTTTGACAAACAACTGTGGAAGTGGCCCTCTGGAATGATATTAATGTTTGTCTGGTAAAGTTCTGGAATTTCATAATCGTACAGTTGTTACCAACATCCTTTTTCTCTTTACTCATCTATTAATGACATCTGTATTCTGTGAAGGTGTTTCTATACTTTGCTGCTGCATAATGCGAAATGATAAAAGTCAGCAAGCCCATACTGAGAGAGACTTTAAGCCATGTGGAGAGACTTTGATCCACCTGCTTAGAGAAGAAACATGTATGCAGGAGTGAGTAGTAAGTCCTATATTTGGGTGCAAGTTGCATCATTGTTTTTTGTGGGTTTGAAATTTGCAGATGCTGGGAGGGAAGAAAGTAGATTGCAGTGCTGACACATGGAAGTTGCAGTTAGGAGATCTGGCTTTATTCTCTTGCCCAAAATTTTAGTTTTCCAAGTCATTGACATAACTATGGAAAGTTAACAGCATAATGTGTTACATCAGCTTTAGTGGAAACTTTTCATCATGAAAATGTAAATGAAGCTATCATTTTCTGGCAGCTTAGTGTTGTAATGGCAGCGTACTCCACTGAGTGGAATCACAAGATTCAAACATGCTCCTAACTCGCTTCCTGGGGAAGAGAACATACAACCATGCTGTCCACTGAATAAATTAAATTCATTCAGTGTATATCATCAATACAGATGCAGAACAAGATAATGTCGAATGGGTAAAGCCACTCAATGCACTGTTCTTGTATTCCTCATTGAAGAGTGTGCAAAAGGATTTTAGAGTGACAAGTGAAAATACAACAACCTTCTTTGTTCTGTCCTGATTTGTCAGGGGCATGGGGATTGCATTGTTCTGTTGTCATTTTGAGAAAAACATTTTCTCTGTGCTTCCTTTTGAGGTTACCAGAGCAAGTTGTGAAGGAGAAGTACCCAGGTGGCTTTGAGCACATACCTGTCTCTAGCACCCTTCGGCATACTTACTTAGTAATTCCAGGCTCATAGATAATAAAAGGATGTTCCTTCTTGAGAGGTTATTGGAAGGAATTAATCAAGAATTTCTTATTGAAATGTCTCTGTTTGATTTTAATGAATTATCATTTTACATGTTTTCATGAGAGGGCTTGTTCTGAGACTATCCTATCACATTCTGTCTTTTTTAATCATTTTTACAGGAAAGGTTTTGACATTGTTGAAACATCTGCTTTGAACAATTTCTTTTATAAACTATACTCTTTGAAACATGTAAATGGAAGTCTAAATTGAAAAAGATAAGACAAAATGAACAGTTTCACTGAAAAAAAATGAAGTTGAATTTTTCATTCCAATTTAAATGGGGAAAATATTTTTAAAATCACATTCGTATTGGATGGAAGAATGTCTCTCATTTTGTTCTAAAAAATAATGGATGGGAAAATATCTAGCTGGAAATAAGTGAGCAGAGCAAAGTAACAGTTCATTTCTGCTCTTTGTAGAGAGTTTAACACCCTGTATCTTTATTAGTGTATGATGTTACAGGTTTACCATTCCTGGAGTATTCTCAGGACCACTGAGTCCCTCCTGGCATTTGCCCTCACTATGTTTCTGTTCATGCATTCTTTTAAACTGAATTCTGCACACCTCAATCAAAACCCTGTGGAAATTCCAGCTTTGTAAAGATTGCAGGTTCAGTATTACAGATTGCTTGCTGATACTCTGTAGTAAATCTGTATATCTTGTCCAATTTCAGATGCACCTGTTGCACAAAGTGATAGATTGACACAGCAGGAACCAGCTTCTAGCTTAACTATGATACTATGAGGGCAAACTGGGTTAATAAGCAAGTCATCTGTAAACTGGCAAAACATGGTGCAAGAAAACATGGAATCACTACCGAACCATGTCAGTCTTTTCATTACATCTCTCATAATTGTTTCCACATCATACTAGCAGGTAGAGAATGAGCCTGAAAATCAGAGCTAGTGTAATCTAATATCCCAGAAAAGTCTGGAGTTGTACTATTTTCATACTAGCTTCCCAAGAGGGACTTGCACAAAAATGACCATAATACGGGAATGACAATGTTATCCTGACTGCCTGAATTGCTCCACCTGCTGCTGGAGCAGATGAAACTGGATGTAATATGAAGAATCTGCTAGAAGTTTCCTTGAAACATCTTTGCAAAAGCAGTTGGAGCTATAGCAACATTCTTCTCATTTAATTGCAAGAATTTGGGGCTATATTTGTTTTATGCTTAAATATAAGGAACAAGAAAGCAATTCTTTTTGAGGTGTGCTGCTCTTATGCAAAACACAGCATTGGTTTATAGCCATTTTGAAAGGCAACAACAACACAACTGCCTTTCTCTGCACAAAAAGATACGGACTATGCTATGTCTGGGAGGCAGCCTACATTCTGTTTGCTCAGTGTTTTAGCAGTGCCATTCTTTCCAGATAGTCTGGACAGACTCCCTTTAAAGGAAGAGGAAAGGAAAATAAAATAAAAAATCTTAAAAAATGAAAAATGTTTAATCGCTTCTTCAGCAAAGGCACTTAAAGGCAATTGGAGTCTTGAACAGAAGTTCCTTTTTTTTTTTTTTTTTTTTAAACACTTGCTACTTACAAAAAAAAAAAAACACCATGTAGAATCGCAGTAATGGTCTAAACATGGCATTTCTCCTCGTTCTCAAGCCACTTGTGTTCAGAGAATCTGAGTCTTTGGCAAGCCCACGTTACTTGTAAGATACCTTTCTAATGAATCTTTGCTTCTGTGTTGGACAACAGCATAAGTCATATTCTCCTTGCCTATCAGATGAAGCCTTCTGTGATCATGTTTGATACATATCTTCTAATTTGTCATGGATATTTCTGTGTTTTCAAGAAATTGTTTAGACTGAAACTTAGAAAGAAACAGACTTATGTCAATGATTCTAAATACAGAGGAGATGAGTGTGCCAAAATCTGATTTTGAAGTGTGACTGAATCAAACTTGACAGGATTATATTATGGATCTTTCTCTTACCATTAACCAAAAATCTTATAGCCAAGCTTTAACTTCATACAAAGCATGTAAGTATTTAGCCTGGATTACTTAAGCAAGTGGGACTCTTGCATTTTCAGGAAAAAAAAAAAAAACTTAGGAAGCAAAAGGGGGAAAAAAATAATAAATTAGTAATTGGCTTCAATCAGACATCTGCATTTTAGGAACATCTTTTTACATCCACAATAGTACTGATGGTGGGTGTGTATACATTGCTAATGAAATCATGGCCTTGTCCATCAGATGCAGATATGTGGGTACAATATCCTAATACAAACTTTTCCCCATGTCGTAGTTTCTATTACTGTTTTTATCAGAGCAGATTTCCATTGACCCATTGGTAAATAGCCCCTCCCTCTCACCTAGTGGCTCTTAAATTTTCTTGGCCTTTTCTAGCCTTTGAGTTTTACAGCTCAAAAACCTGATGGCAAACACAGCCTGGGACCAAATTGTCTCTGCTAACCTTTCTTTGGATAATTTCTTGTGAAGATTTGATGGCATAGCAGTATGTGTTAACTCTTCTCAGCCCTCTGTATATGGCTAATGCATGGGTCACTGTTGCTTTCTTCCTGGGCAGTTTCCTCTGGAGTGGCTAGTACATCACCAAACCCTAATGTGCAAGGCACTGTAACTTGTTGCCACAACAACGATCGTGTACAGCAGGTGAGGGACATAGAAATGTCAGTCATGTAATACTGATCCACAAGTAGTGCTTATTTTGGACCAACAAAAGGACATAAGATTAGATAATGCCATATGTTTTTAAACAACCGTGGTTCAGATTTTAATCCTAACTGTAGAGTCATGTCAAGGTGGCTGTGGGCTCACAGCGTATTGTGGACTCATTACTTGATTACTTGGAACCTCAATTAATTTAAGCTCAACTGTGTTCCAGCAGAGAATGTCTGCAAGACCTTATCTTCATCCTGTTTTCACGGCCTGTGGCTTCTGTCCCCTGTCCCACCCCATATAAATGGCATATTTTATATAGCTAGGCATATAAATACATCTAGAAGGTAATTCCTTCATTTGTTTTTGCCCAAGTTTGATAGCAAGTTGAAGCTAGTTGACAGTGCTGCCTTGGAAACACAGAATCAGGAGGAGGCACAATTCTCTTCAGACTCTGAACAATTACAGTGAAATGTACACCACCTGCCTATAGCAGAGTTGCCACAGAGCAGCACACCCAGCCCCTCAACCCTCAGCACGTTCAGCAGCAGCCTCCTTGCAGCCATCAGCATGGACAAAGGCATACAAAGGTTGAGCTAACTGGGAATTTGCTGAGCAGCTGAGCTGTTCTAAAAAGTCCTTGGAGTATGTGGGGCCTGAGGTGTTTGAGAAGGAAGTTACAGAATGTAAGTGCTCATGATAGCATGGAATGGGATTCAAGGATCAAAAAGATCTTTCCTGTGTTTTCCATCTGGGCTAAAAAAAAAATAAATAAATAATCCTGCAGTTACGTTCTTTCAAACCAAATCTTACTGCAGCCACGTTTAAATGGAGGATCTGACATTTTTGGACAGATTTTTAGAGCTTCTGAACATCAATAGAAAATGCTGTTCCCCTGGTCAGGGGGCCTAGCTTGCATCTGGTTCCACTGATTTAGTGAAATGGTGCTGGCAGCAAGTATAGAAGTGTGCATGTAAGGAGAGTCAGCCTCAGGCTGAAGGATAGTGAGGCAGGATTTCTTTCATTTTAAGTCTTATGCTTAATCTTTCTAAATGTAGTGCTATCACACAGAGTTGCAAGGTTTTGTTCTTGTTTGTTTAGATTTCTTTAGCCAAAATAATTATCAAATCCCTGGTGTGAGTACAATGATGTTTGTTAAAATTAGAGAGTGGGAACCAAGTCCTGTTTCATGAAAAGTTTAATGTTTTTGTCTTTTTGTTTCTTCTCTTTTTTTGAGATGGAAAACCAAAGTCCTCGGCCCGTTTTCTTAAAGAAATTTTCTGAGATGAGAACCAGCCCCCTTTCCATATGGTGGTAGCCCAGTGGGAAAGGTCAGGTTCAAACACCTCTTTTAAATCTGGCCTTCCACATTAGAAGTTGCTCTTTCTGGTTTGTATTTGTCTGTCTGCTGGTCTGTCTGACTCTGCAGTATATGGACGGTGCTGCAGAACCCCCAGAAGGAATGCTGTATCTGCCTGGTTTTGCCAAGCAATTGCACTGTGAGCACAAGAACCTCTTCCCAACTAGTATTTCATTGAAGCTGGTGTTTTTCCACAGAAAGCTTTGGTTTCAACAAATCAGCACTTTCCAATGGAGAAGTGTTTTGCCAAAGAAATTCCCCAAATATTTAGTTGTGGTTGTGGTGGCTCCTCAGTAGGGGGAGTTCTGGTATGCTTAGTTATAGGTTCACATCCAAGAATTTGCAGAACATTGCAAAGTGCTTCCATGAGTGTGGTTGGTATACAAGCAAGGAATAAAACCCCCTAGGATTTCTGTTCTTCCATAGGCTTCACTATCGCCTATTTTTGTTTTGGCACACTTCAACACTAAGCAGATACTGTGTACTAGTGTACTCCGTTCTGATTTCCCGTTGGGACAAGTTATTCCAATGCGAATACCTTTCTGCCATTCATCCTGCAGGAACAGAAGCGGTGAAATAATGTTCTGGTGGATATGTTGCCTTACCTTCAACTCGTCTGTTTGTTCTGCAAACATGTGGGCTCAGTGTTATCTCTGTCTCAGAAGTTTATCCCATTTCTAGCTCTGCCCAAGATGCAGATCACATAAGCACTGCCTTCTCCACAGCAAGAGTAAGCAGAGCAGGAATGAATTGGAGTTAATGTGGAGACGGAGGGAAGGAAGGCCGTAGGTAAGGTCAAGAACTGAAAAGGCACAGTCTTCAGGTAATAAGCAGGTTAGGAAGCAGGTATTGGTCTAGAGTCTCTCTTCTCTGTGTAACTCCTGTTTTTTTCTTCTCTTTCTGCTACTGATGAACAGCAATGCAAAATAAGCCACTACAATCAGCTTTCAGTTCAGAAAATAGCTTTCACTGCCCTTCCACCTCACTGCCAGATTTTGCTTTCCCCTCTCAGCAAAAGCTGTCCTCTCCTTTACGTTTCAGGCCTTACGTGTGTAGTAAGAGACATTGGTTTTCTCTGCACGGTATTTGTTACGTCTCCACTTCTCCCCACCCATCCCCCTCTGCTCTCTCTACCCTCCCTCCTTGTTAGACATGATTACATGTTGTTTGGCCTCATTCCATTTAGGTTACTTTGCTGTATCATCCTGAATTTGTGCATAGCATAACAGCTCCAAAGATCTCCTAGTTTGAACCAAATGATAGAGTAAACAGAGTTCATTAAAATAAATAACAGCGTAGCGTGAAACATAGCCCTGAAGTAATCAAAACTGAAATTTGAAAAAGTGACTGAGTGTAAAGAAGTCTGTTGCATGCTGTCTGAGACAGGCAGAAATGGGGTCCTGAAAACAGCCAGTTTTATATGCTCTATTTAAACCTGTTAGCTCTCCAGACAAAGACATGGGTGCTTATAGGAAGGGGAGAAGAGCGGTTGGGAGGGGGATATCTGTGACCATATTATAGCACCCAGCACATAAATTCCTCCCTTGATCCCTGAAGCTGGGACGTTTTTCATGTTGTTGTTTTTTACTGGGGCCAGTGGCAGAGGAAAGCTGTGATTTAAGCCTAGGAGTGGAAATGTTATATATAAGGCAAACTCTCTGTGCCATTAAATGCAGTTGACTGCCTCCTACTTACTCCCCTGTGTGTGCATCTGTCCCGTTTCTTTAGTCTGCTTGCTTTCAGTGTTTGTAGTGTTCCATTTTAAACTATTTCTGCGACTTTTCCTCTGCTGTCTTAAAAACCCTTTGTTCCTTGATTCAGCTTTTGTTCCTCAGAGCACTCATTATTACTACTAAACTTCTTCTTTGAAAGTAAATGTTCAAGATCCAAAGAGTAGTTTAGAAGAATGTGAATTTTTGTACTGGTTAGACACTAGACAGTGTGCAGCAGAGGAGGCTACAAAAATGTCTTATTCTTGCATTCTGCTATCAGCATTTACTACTGTCAGAAACAGGATTCAAGGCAAGATGGTCCAGTTCTGCAGCTCTTTGTTCATCACTGAATTTATTCTGGCAACTCCTCCCCTGCAGCATATATGATCTACAGATATGGTGTATAAGCAAAGTGAAAAGTATTCCATGGTCATCTCGAAGGAACATACAATCCAAAGATGCGAAAACTCATTTCTATTTCTCTGCTGAGGTACCTTCTTCATAGATGAGACACTTCCATGATTTTTGCTCTTGCACACTGGAACCTGAACCAATTATACGTGACTCCCAAGTGCTGTAGCAGCATGCCTTGTGTAGGTAAATGTGTGCATTTCCTAATTGTGAAGTGATTTTCATGTCATCTTACTCCATCCTTCATTTTGCTTTCGGTCTATCTCTAATGTTAAAATCCATGGAGTGCTTGAGAGTAGTTGCTGTGCGTGCTGCTATATCCTGTTTTCAAGGGTTAACAATGGGTTGAAAGTCTTGCCTGGTATGAGAGGCAAGAGGAGGAGAGTATTTTCAAGTATTTGTTGGAACGCACTGTCTGGAATCAAGGGTTGAGATACTTGAAGGAAGATTCCATGTTAGAGACTATGGAAACAACTGGTTTTATCCTCTAAATTACTCCAGGAGGGCTTACTTGTTTCAAAGTAATCATGTAAAAAAGACCCTGCTGCAGAAGACAAGCAGGAGAGAATGGAGGAAGGATGCCGATAATGTGCTAGAGAGACCAGGCTGCTTCCTTGCTGGAGGTCCTGCCAGGAGAGGCCTGGGAATGCCTTTTACAGATGGGTGACCAACAGGCCCCGCTTTGTTGCAGCAGAGCCGCCTTGCCTAACTGGGATTCCTGCCGGCTTGCCACAGCTTCTCTCAAAGGGGGCAGGCTATTCCACCGTCTGCTTTTTTTTGCTAATTTTCTGTCACAGGAGCTCCCTGACCATCCTGCAGCTAGACAAAAGCTTTGACTAGCACAGCAAATGTGTAGGATTTAGTCCCTTTGGGCAGGCTGCAACTTCTGAAGCCAGCTTCAACAGCAGTAAATGCATTGTCACAGCCAAAAACTCCCTAGCATGACCATGACACTCCCTCCCTGACCATGGCACTCACAGGCCCACAGACAAAGTCAGGGAAGCCACAGGACTCATCCAGAGGTTGTACTGACTGAGATTCAGTTATACCAAGAGATTTAAGAGTTCTGCAAGTGGAAAGGGCGAGTCCTAAACAAAACCCTGTGAGCCCAACTTAGCTACACCAGTTATAAAAGAAGTGCAGTATGGTCAGAAGTGTACTGCCTTCTGTGCACATAAGGTTTCTCTGTACAGAAGTGGGCAAATAAGGCCTTCTCACCATCGAGATGTGGAATATAATTTCTTAAGAATGTGAGAGGTGACGTGAATTTTTCCATGTAGTATTTCATCCAGAAGTAAATCTTGTGGATACCTGAATCCTGTGGTTCAGCAGAGCATACAGGATTTCCTCCTGTGCAATGGGGTCTTTCCAGCATGTAGAAAACTGTTCTGGAAAACTTTAATAGCTTATATTTTCACTTGGTCTTTAGGAGAAGTCCCAAGATTGCTGTGGAGTCCTACCTAGTCTACCACTCCCTGAGCATCTCCCATGGGTGTTGCAATTGGGAAGAGACGGACAGTCTTCACTTTGAGGTATAACAAAGGACTTCCAACATGATAATGGTCTATGCTTTCTCATGAAATCCTGTCCCCATTAGCAGGCACCTTCTTGCAGAAAATGCAGTCTGTTGTCTCCTGTGATGTCAGGCACTGGCCTCTTGTTGCACCAGATTTCTGTAGAGCAGGGACAGTGTCTGATTCAGTGTAAAACAGTGAGGTTAAGGGGGAGCTGTGGATAAATGTCACACAAGTTCCAAATCCTTAATTTGCGGATCATTAACTTCACACTGTAACCCCTGGGAGACAAGGTCATCCGCTTCATGGGCTGGGAAGGTGGTTTTGCAAATAAGGGTGTTTGTTCAACATTGCTGATCCGTTATGAAAGCCGCATTAGTTATTGTACCCACACATTATGTGCAGTCATGTGATGCTTGAGGCCTGAAATACATTTAGCAAGTCAGAAGAGATAAGGCAGGCTACAATCTGGCTTTCTTCCCTTAGGTTTGCAGAATGTGTTTGCAGATGTGTTGATCTTTAGGAGGCTGGCAGGAGTAGGGGGGAACATTTTCTTCAATTGCCTATTTCAATACTAGAAGCAAGTGAGAAGATGAGGTCATCTTCAACACCTCCCAGTAGCTGCAGAGATGTCCCTCCCACAGCCTGAGCCGTGCTGTCTCAGTTTTACATCAATGATGATTTTCAGCCATCATGAAGTGGGCATGACTTTGGTCACTTCACCTGACTTCATGTAGAGCTAGTGAGCTGAACTGGGTCTGTCTCGATAATGCTTGTTGCAGCCAACAGGTCAAAGTAGCTCACCTAATCAGTAAACCAGTGTGTGATCAGCATCTCGGCTTGGAAACTTGCAGCTCCTATGTCATGTAATGTTTTGGTTCAGCAACACATGCACAACTTTTCCTTTTTGTTAATAATCATTTTCCCTTCCAGACTTTAAATGTTTCCAGTAAAGTCATAGGTGCCACTAATACATCTATGCCTTACTGCAAATGAGGGATTGGTAGGACTGGCTGTAGCTGTTGAACATTCAAGGATGCGGACAAGCTTTGTCAGCTAAGAGAATGAGGAATTGGAACAAAACGCCAAGACCAAATACTTACGCTTGTCTCGTCACAGGCCAAGGCTGAGCAAATTATGCTCGCCTTAGGTGGGGACAGCGTTAGCCTGTTGCTTTCTGGAGTACCGAGTGTTGGTGAGTTCCTGGCGTTTGGTTGGTACTGCAGCTGGTAGTCGCCATGTCCAGCTATATGCAACGGGTACTTGCTATTTCATCTCTTCTGTCCAGAGGCTGTGTAGCATTGCTTAGAAGTGCCAAAGCTTGCTTTCCCTAGCCCGGTACTGGGAGTCCCGTTGTTTCTGTTCTTCTAGGACAGTAGCTGTTAAGTGTCACCAAAGCATAGGACATAAATGGGAACCAGGGGTGAGGTATTTTCCCTCCCTGAGCAAGGCATTTAGATGTACAGTCGCCATTCCGGCTCTCCTGTGGGACATCTGGGCTTCTCCGAGGAGCTGGTGCAACAGCAGAGGCTCATCCGCACCTCTGCTGCCCTGGGAGCATGAAATGTCTGACCTGTGCAGCCCACTTTGTACTTCAACAGTAAATTAAAGGTCTTCATTAGCTTATTTGATAGTTGAATAAAATGCTTTGAAACACTGGCACATTAACTGCAATCAAGTTTTGAAAGGTCTCTGGATGCTAGAAGGAAATTAGCCTGATAAATCGCTCTTTTCAATTAAACAAATGGGTAATTTTTCACAAGCAAGCCCAGAAGCTATCATTTGGGAAGGGTGGGTGTTTTTTTTTTCCCTTTGCTTTTTTTCTTTTATATTTTACACATGATTTTTCTTAAATAACTGATTTGTTTAAAGAGACTAATTGTCACTGAAGGTATAAGATAGCAGCCTGTAAACCCATCCTGTCTGTCTCAGACAACCTCACAGGGGTCTCATGATCAAGCAGTGGCCTATGAATTGTGCTTCCAAAATGATAGTAGCTAATGGTGTGACCTTGGTTCTTTGCCTGCCTTTCTGTGCCTCTGTTTACCTGTTTGTGTAAAGAAGCATTACCCTCCCTGGGTCAGAAAGGCCTGTTTAACTTAAGCAAAGAGTTCCAGGATAATTATAGTTACTTAGTAACTTTCATCTCAGAAAAAACTGGTTAAGGCTGTTAAGAAATGTGGTGGCTTCCCTTTTGGTCAAAACCAGAGACTGACCTGAAGATACCTCCCATCCTCAAAGCTTTAAACACAGTCTGCATTCAAAATCTATTCCCTGAGCTTAGAAGCTGAAACAGATTGTGTCCCTTGTGTACTGAGTCTGAAGGGGACCCCAGAAATGCACGTTGACCCCAGTTTCACACCAGAGCTATAGATGTGCTAAGAACTTCATATGCTCTGTCTAGTGTGGAGAAGCAAACGCTAGTATAAACAACTGTGACACTGGATTCATCTTGCCTTGGGCATATTTATCCAGGGTATTGCCATTACATCATTCACATTAGGACTTGTATTATCTGCTATTTTAGATCTTAGAAGCTGATACAAGCCCTAGTCAGAGGTCAAGACGCTGTTGAACTTCAGATGTTTCTGAAAGAAAAGCGTAATTCTGCCAAAAGCAGAGTATTATTAGATTTGCAGCAGTGCCACGTCAGATAAATCACGTGAGAGAATTTAATTTAATTTTTTTCTGAAAATGAGGTTTTATTGCCAAGAATTTAGGTACTGCATGTTAAAATCTATCTGTAAAAGCCAACCATAGCTTCATTTTTGAGAACTGAATAGAGTAATTTGGGGCTTTTTTTTTTTTTTACAGTATCAAAAGAGACCACAAACGATATAAGAACTTCCTTCCACCATCTAAATAAAATAGTGCTAAAATATCCTACTGTAGTTTGGAGTAACTGCATAAAACATGATGACTCACGTGATTAGAAATTCTCCTTTATTTTTCCTCTGCATACACTGCTGCTCTTGGTGAACTGTTTGTCACAATTCATAATTACTTTTCTTTCACCTAAACCGTCTCTACACTTTTCATTTCTTTTTCCTGAAACACTGATTGTTCTTGAGTGTCTCAGTTTGAGTGGAAGCGATCTGTACGCAGAGACTCGGGTGTTGGGCTGCTGTGTGAGAAATTTAGCACTTGGACAAAAGACTCATGAGAACTAGAGTCTCCCAGAGGACTGTTGGTGACCTGTACCTGGCTGTACATAGTTGCTGCTAAGACAAAGGTTTGAGGCAAAAATACAGACTACCTTCTTGAACTTAGGGTTATCATAAAGCACTGCATTCTTTCTGAGGACCTCTCTTCTAGACAAATGGTATCTCAGAGCAAACAGGAGATGGCTCTTGCCCTGCTCACCAGTAAGAAAGTCCATGTGATCATGAGCAGAAGCTGAAGTATCTGAACACTGCCTATCTGTTCAAGTATGGTCTGCACTTCTACAGGGAAACTCTGCCACTTGCCTCAGGGCTTCAAAGCCTAGATTTTGTGAAGAGTTATCGGTGGTCCCTGACCTAGAGCACTTCTCATCTGCTTGTGATGGCTTGTAAGTGCTCTGTTCTCCCTGTAGGCAGGAGGTGACTCATGGTGCCTGGTCCTCATACTGAGATTTGTTTTGCTGCTATCTCATCTTCCTGTTTTCTTGTCCATTCTCCCCATTTCTTTGTTCTGTCTGCCCAGCATGTGGTGTGGTAACTGACATTGGAAGCTGTGTGGGCAGGGAATCGGTTTTGTTTTTAATTAAAAAAAAGAAAAAAAAAAAAGTGTGGTTACATCATCTTGCACAACAGGTCCCTGCTCTGTGGCTGGGCTAAGAAAGTCCTTTCGATCTGCAAAAATATGAAAAACTTGGAATTGCAATAATTAAATGATATTACAGCAAGTTGTATATAATAACAACACATTCTAGCCTGCATGGAAACTCCCAGGTATACCTGGCAACAAGGGAGAGAGAGATCTGAATACTAATGACAGCTGGAGGAGGGGGCACCTAATAGTATTTTGGCTAATTGCCAGGTTGCCTGCTCTTGAAAATTTTGCCTGTGCTGAGCTAGGCATATTTTTCATGTGTAGAAAATTGGGTTGGGTGTTCGTAGGGCTTTATATTTTCCTAATGCTTCCTACAACTATGTAAAGGTTCACGTAGCCACGAGGTCTGTTTCCAGCTCAGGGAGGCCTTCAGGCCTTCTTTGGAAGGCTTGGAAAACCATAGCAGCTGGTCAGACCCAGGAAAGAAATTACAGTTTTGGAGAGCGCCAGATGTAAACTTACAAAATGAAGAAGTGTTTTTGTGTTTTGTGGGTATGGAGGGATTTTTTTGCTTGTTTGCGCGATTCTTCTTTTTTTAGTAAATCCAGATGACTAACTCAGGGCCTCTTTTCTCCTTCCCTGCAGGCAGAACAAAAGTCTCTGATGATTTGCTTGCTTCAGAAGGTCCCCACTGATTTTACCTTTGGGTCTGTTCTACCATCTCCCATTGTTTCATGTAAGCATTTTCTGTGGTAATTAGACTGGTAAAAGCGTAATCCCTGGTGGCCTTCCTGGAGTGCCTGCCCTCTCCGGGTTGAGAAAGCTCTGCTTGGGGGCAGCATATTTTGTCTCTAAGCGGGAAGGCAAAGAGTTGATATTGTGAATGTCATCCTGATTATGATGGAAAATCTTTTAAAAGAGGAAAGTTTTGCCGCATTTCCTAGAAGCGATTCAGGCTACATTTGTCTGATTTCCTCTGGAAGCTCACAGCAACCTTGACAGTGAATATTTTGTCCCTGGCTGCTTCCTTCTGGACTCTCTGGTCTGCATTGTCCCGGAGGAACACAGATATCTCTGATTTGCAGGTGCAGGCACTTTTTGTAGCTGGGCACAGATACATTCAGAGCTTTGAAGACCAAGACCTTGAACTAGCAGTGGAAGCAGATTAAAAACCCTCTTCAGCTTCCTAAAATGCAATGCCTACAGTCATCTGAACTTCTGCATGAGGCAATGAAGGAAAACAACCCCTAGGTTTTTAAAGGCTTTTTAAAAATGTAGTAGAGATCTGGTATTTTATGTTTGTTGCCTTTCCTCTAAATGATTTTAAACTAACTATTGATGTGAATACCTCTAATTTCAAGGTTTTCCTTTTGGGATGTAACAAAATTAAGACAGCCTCTCAGAAGTACGGCCACAGGCAGGGGAAGAACAAATGTGTCCAGAGGGGGAGAAATACAGCCATATGGTGGGAACTAACAGGGTAGAAAGGATTTGGAAATTCTAGTTTCAGAAGCTTGTCTACAGAGCTGGATTCAAAGGATTTCTGCAGCAAGAACGCAGGCCTACAAGGCTATTGAGCTGCAGAAGTTCATCTGTATAGGGAGGAAGAGTGGCCTGGAGAGGGGCTTGGCTAAGCGACCTGTGGTCTCGCTCCCTTGGACACAGCCCGTGCCTCAGTTTCCCCACGTGTAGAGCAGAATGGCTGCTATTGATGATCTTTACAAAGCCCGTTCGAGATCTAATAAGGAAAAGTGCCATAGCAATCTAGGTATTACTGTTATTCATGGCAGAATTAGTGTGGTCCAAAGTCAGAGGGAGCCCCTCTGCATGGCAAGTTAAAACTGGGTTTGGGTCCAGGCTCTAAGAATACCCCGAGCCTGACCTCAGCTCAGTTTGTCTGCGTGGTGTCGGCGGGGCTGTGTGCAGGGGAGCCGGTGGTCGCTGCCAGCACGGCCGGCTGGCTGCGTGGAGTGGCCCCGGCTGGGGGCTGCTGGCTCGAAGGCCCCTCCATTCCTTCCTCCTGCCCTGGAGAGGGGTCGGTGAGGCCGGGGACGAGCGGCACCGGCTGTCACGCACACACGGCCACCTCTGCGTTCTCAGCAGCCGTCATTCCACTTCGGTAATACTTAGGTGCAAACGGGTTGGGGTTTTTTTTTCACTTGGTCTTTGCTTTGCAGGGAAACTGATGTGGGCTGCGTGTCGGTCGTCTAGGAGAACAAACAGCGTAAGATGTGAATATGTCCTGATTATTGAAAACTTCTGAAGTTCTCCGTTCTGCTGGCTTTTGGCTTGCGAAAGATTGCCGTGTGCCTCCCCTGAGTCAAACGGTGGGCTTGGCTCATGTAAAGTAAGCAAGTAAATAAATGAAATTAAAAAAAAAAAAAAGAAAAAGAGAAAAGAAAGGAGAAGGCGGTGCCCGACAGGCGAGGCCGCGCGACGCGCCCCGGGCACACCGGAGCGGTTAAAATGGGACCCGGGGCCGGGGGCGGGGCGGCCGGGCCGGCGGTCCCGCGGCGGCGGCGCGGACTCCAAGGCCCGGCAT
>VXAL01004227.1:78402-200523 GCA_013399475.1 Chauna torquata
GGGCACCTTGCTTGCCAGAGGGCAGGGGCTTTGGGGGGGGGAGAGGAGACAGCCGGGTCCTCCGTATAGCTCTCCCCGCCCCATCCCAAGCCGGGGGGATGGCGATGGGGTCAGCGCTGGAGTTTGGGGCCCCCCCGTAACGTCTTAGGGCAGCCCCCAGCCAGGTTCCCGCTGCCCTTCCCCGGCCGCCTCGCCCGGGAGCTGCGCGCTGCGCCGGGCGGGTCGGTGGGAACAGGTGGGGGCCGGGGGGCCCGGCCGGGGCCGGCTGCAGGCACGGGGCGATCGCCGGACAACAAAGGCAACGGCAGCTTCGACAGGAGGAGGAGGAGTGGTGGTTGCCTTTTTTTTTTTTTTTTCCCTTTCTCGCTCTTTTTTTTTTTTTCCTCCTGGTTGTTGTTGCTTGCAGCGCTTATTGAAAGAGCGAGTCGTCCAAACGCGCGTTCGCGTTAAAAGGTGCTTTATCGGTGCTGCCAAATTGGAGGAGGACGAGGGGGAATGCACGCCTTGCACTTCGTTCTCTTTAAAAATTGTGGTATTGAGTAATATGGATTGTGATAGCTTTCTGGAGAAAAAAAAAAAAACGAAATGGAAGGCACCGGGAAGAATTTTTTTTTTTTTTTTTTATAGGGGAAGGAAAAGAAAAATACTCCGGCCAGTTTATTGACTGTATCTAAGCTGCCTAGGCCTTTCACAGCAAAACAACTTGAATTGCAAATGCATATTCTTATGTCTTCGCTTAGCTTGTTGACTTTGCTCTATTCAGAAAGAGGAACGGGAATGTAAATAATACAGCTCAAACTCTTCTTGTTTTTCCAGCCTGATAATTAGTATTTCAGCTTTCTCTTCAGATTCATCTCAGATAGCATTCTTGTAATGAAGGTGGGAAATTTTCTTTGGCAGTATGACAATAATAAATAGATAATAAATTTGCTTTTTATTTCTTATATTGTTTTATTCCAAGCTGTAATTCAATCCTCTCTCAGCAATAATGCTTACGGATGAATGGACCTATTTGTGGTGTAATTTGATTACAGTCCCTTATCTTACAGTTAAACTTCATGCATTGAAATTTCACTCTGATTTGGGGCTCATCCCATTTGGCTCACCACTAACGTTGTTTGCAGTGTAATGTATATCAGCAGCTTGTTTACTGGTGTCCCTGAATACTCATCAGGGTATTAAAGGCTCTTCAATCTTAAATTTCTATTTTTAATGCATTATTTCATTACTAAATGAAAGTGGTTGCTGATTTGGGGGGGGCTGTTGTTGCTTCTCTCTCCGACGCATAAAGAGTCGCTATTAACGTCAGCAATGAAATCTTTAAACCAGTCACTTCTAATGCATAGGCTGGAGGTTAGTGGATCATTTATTTATTTATGTGTTTTAAGTTCATGGATGGACGTTTTCTTTTTGCTTCACATTACATATCCCATCTGTACACAGAGAGGTGTGAAAGGGTTAGGACAGCAAGGTGTGTGTCCTTTGCACTGGGGTGTGATACCTCGTCCTGCATTTGGATGCAGCACTTGACAGTTTGGTATTGCCTCTGGTCACTGGTGTCTGGCCCTTTCCATGCGCAGCGAGTATCAATAACATTTCCATAGCTTCCATGGAATCTTGCTGATGGGGAAGAAAACTGTGGAAAGGTTTTGTTTGGCATGGGAAACTTCTGTTTATTTCCCTTCTGTTTTGTTGTTTTTACAGACAGTAGAGATGTAGGGGAGAGAAGGGAAAGCTTGCTTGTGTCATTCTTGAGATAACTGATGGCACTGAACTGTTGCTCTTTCTCCTATGTGTTTCTACATGCCCTGAGGCAAGTAAGATCCCTGCCCCATGGACCTTCTGCTCTGATGGACACCCTGTGTGTGAGAAAAGTGAAGGTCTCTGAGAGACGTAACTGAATTTATGATCCTGCTGGTTTTTCTCTACTTCTTTAAGAAGTGAATGTGCCCAGGAGACAACAACTTCTTATTCACATGCAAGACAAATGTCCCCTCCTGACCACTCTACCTGAGAAGGACCATATGGAGGATGAAAGGGGGAGGTGGCCTACATCTCTGCTGATCTTTTCTGATGAGATAACAAAGATGCCAGTTACTTTTACCACCTAAATTTTTCCCATTGAGACCGTAAACAGAGTTTTCACCTGTGCTGCAAGGCTGCCAGTAAGAAATAATGATTTGTGGGACAGAGACGTTCCAGAGAGGTGGCAATGACATCACCAGTATCCTTACGTTAGTAATGCAGGAAGCTCTACAATGTTACATAGGCTCGCTCTTCTGACAAGTGACCTGGAAGGAGTATTGGAATATCTTTCACGTTCTTATACACTAGGGAAAAGGGCTGGAAAAATTCTTTAAATCTTGTACGTTTTTCATAATCCTGTTGGGAAGGAAAAGTAACAAATCTCCCTCTCGTTAGTTGGCCCTTTGCTACTTTGTCTGCCCTTGTTCATGTCATGGGTCTTTTTAATTTAGCTTCTGTTACAATAGCAGTATTTTTTTTTGAACAAAGAACAGCAATTTTGGAACTATTCCGATGGCCAGAAGCAAGAAAGCAGTTAACGAGGTGAAGAGGTGAGACCAGTAGTGAATAAAACAGTGGGCTGAACTGAGCTGAAGGAAAAACACTATTAATCATAACTTTGTTGGGTATGGGGTATTTTATGCAAAGGTGTGCTAAGACAGATAGTCCAATGATAACTAACAGTGAAACTCCAGCTTAGTTACGCTGAGCAATGTGCTTTTGGTGCTCTGCTTGTGTAAATAAGTGATTTCAGCTGAGCTCTGCCAGGCACCCTAGTGGAGGATCAGGTCCATGTAATTTTTAGTTGCATGCTGAAGATTTGCATGTATCTAATCTTTTTGCTCTTGCTCTCATCACCATGATCCTGGTGTTTTAGTGATCACGACGTGTCTGTATTTGGTTTGCGAGTTCCTTGGTGCCAAGGATCAGGATCTTCACCTGTTCCGAAGGAGTGCATTGTGTTTGTGTTAGTAAATATAACTGCGCCTGGTTTTAACATTGCATCCTTCTCCTTTTGTATATGCCTCTGTAAATGTTATTTCTCTGGGGCAGAGAACTGTGCACATCCTTCCCACATTCAGCTTCTTGTGTGGTGCTGCAAAAAGAACAGCTTCCCTGCCACCGAAATTAAACGTCTCCTTTCTGCTTCCTTGGCTAGAGTTGAAACATCTCATGCTGTCAGGTGTTGTGCCACAAATGTGACCTGCTTGGGGACTTCATAAGACATACTGATGTGCTACCACACTCCAGTCTTGATTTTCTTCCTGCTTGCAATACACTTTTAACCACGTCTCCTTTTACTGTGTAGGAATTAAATCTGAATGGAGGGGGAGGAAGGACTGTTCCAAGTCTGGGATAATGCTTGCACCGAGCCACTAGTGCATGCAACAGGGAGAAGTAAAGTGAGTCTGACCTTGTCTTTTGAGTGTATAAAAATATATATGGAGAGTTCAAGTCCTGGAGAATAAAGTGGGGTCAGGGTTCTTCCAAGCACTGTATCTGTATAATGTCATTAGCCTTTGCTTGCTGATTGCTGGGTAATGCTGTCATAGGCCCTTGAACATCTGGAGTCAATGAGATGACAAGTAGCCTTTCTTCTCTCGGTTCCAGTACCTAATATAAAGGTTTGGTGGTAAACAGAGAATTAGAGTAGTTGAGGGAGAAGGGTATTATTTAAATTCTAATGATATTAAGTTATAATTAGGATGAAGTTGAGAGGTTAGTTTGTTCACAGAGCTGGGCAGTTAAAATAATAGTAGGTCATGTGTCTAGCATTGCAAATTCTAAAATCTCTAATTGAGAGTTTTCTGATACTGGTGGTCCTCATTATTTCAGTGTGCTAAAGAGAGGGAACAAGTTCCCTGCGTGTAAAGGGCGAGACCTGGATCACAGAAGTGTTTAAGGCAGCTGTTTCAAAAACATCTTGGTTTCTTTTCCAAGACTTACAGGTCATCTTCTAGAGGTACAGTTCGTGCATATTGGTGACTTCAGGAAGAATTACAGGCACCTCGCAAGCTTTCAGATTTGGCACTAAATAGTCAAGGCTGGCAGTGCAAGTGAGATGCTTCCCAGAGAAGCCTGATGGGGTGGAAGAGCTAGGCTGGGCTCTGCCCTGTGTTCAACACTGCTTGTCACACTGCCTCTGCCATGGGATGCTTGGGTGCAGGAGGTGTTCTCAGAGGAGAGAGGTGCTTAAAAATATTCATTCTAATCAAAGTGTAGTGAGAAGTAAACAATGATAAACTGTGCAGAATAAACTGGATTTTCTTTCGTCTTTGAATAAGCAGTGAAACTAGGTTTGTTATTTTTGCTAAGTTTGTGTTAGTATTTTTGGTAACCTATCCCTTTTGCCTAGTAGTAGTTGACACCTCTACTTATAAGGAATGGGTTGTTGCTATTAATATGTGTTTTTCGTTCCCTGATCACTTGTTTACTGTCTAGGTGTCCTGAAATTGGAGATGCTGTAATAAAAGGTCTATTTTGGATTTGGAAGCATAATAGGACAAACAAGTGCTTAAAGTGTATCTGTGCATCATTTGAGGACGTTCAGGAGATCAGTAGTCTGTTTCCTTTGGTATAAGCTGAGACAAATGAGAGTCATTTATGCCCCTGTTATAAAGTACAGATTGGTCTGCAACATTGGGTGATCTTCTGGCAAAGATAAGTTACTCCTGGTGTTAAAACCTTTTCTTCTTGGATTCTGCCATCCTATATATCCCAGGAAGACCACTGAATAAAGGTTTTTGCAGTTTACTCATCCAGAAGAGGTTGCTCTTGTTTTCTTTTGGTGTGGCAAAGACTCCCAAATGACTTGATTTCTTTTCGGTGTGTGGTATCTGAGGTCTTGAGACTTCTTTTTTCAGTCCGACTTGCTGACCATCTGTTACAGAAGGACCCAGACGTTGATGTCCAGACATGGTGGGAGGCTGGAGCAATGGGAAGCCTCGTGGCTAAAGCCACCTGCCTGCCCTTCCCCAAAGCACTTTGCCTTCTTGACTGTGTTCCACGTGCATGTATGGTGCTGAACTTGCTGGTGGCTAGTCAGGACCAGTAAGAGCTGGTGAGAATCAAACAAATGAGAAAGAGAGAGAATAGATATTATTTGTTTGGGCCTAATGAAGGACATAAGGTCTTTAATTGTGAATGTCATCAGTCTGTGGTCAGGGCTGCTGGGCATCCCAGCTATCACTGGCCTGTGAGGACATTCTGCAGTATTTTAATACATCAAGCTTTGTAAAGAGCAAGTTTCCTTCCTGGTGGTCTCTTACTGTTTATCTTCAAATGTTGTTACTATTTTCCTTTCTTTTCTGCTTCTGACACTGGGCTGACTCGTGGGGCACTGCCTTATTTTACTCCTTTCTTTGCCTGGCAAGCCTGTCATGCAGTCCTCAACCTGCCATGTGGTCCCATCAGGCTAAGGCTGGTGCCAAGTCAGAATCTGACAGGAGTGCTTAGAAACTAAATGGGATTCAAAAGGCAGAACAGCAGTTCTGGATCAAACCCACAGCACTGTGTTGCTGGAGAAATGTTTGGTTTAGATGTTGGCCGTTTTAACAGGACCGTTCATTTTTTAAGATTCCCTCCCTTTCCCTCCCCCCCCATCTGGACTTGGACATTTGCCTTTTAAATAAACAAACACCTGGCTGTAGTTTGTAGTGGGGTTGTTGTTGTTCCTCACTTCCCGTGCTAAACTGCTTCCATCCATTGGCAGAGCCATTGCACAGACGCAGTGTATCATCTGAGGATAAGGTACAAGATCAGTGATGTAGAGGAAGCAACACTGGTGCCCACTGATGTTGAGCTGAGAAATTAAAAAGAGGAAAAAATATTCATCTTTTGCCATGTAACTCATTAAAACTCCCTTCAGCTGAATATTTGTTTATTAGTTTCAGATGAAAGTCAATATTTAAATGAAAAATGTGGCTTTTATTAGTTCCTGGATGGCTCCCTCTGCAAGCTGGGTGCTCTTATGCTTCCGCAGCAGAGAGATAGTATTGCAGGTCTGTTAAGGAAAGTATGGCTATTGTGCATTTGTCATCAAGAAGTAACAGTTGAGTTGTTCATTAACACAATAGTTTGAATCCACAGGCTATTCCTGCCACTGAGTTATAACTGAAATTAGCCCCATTTCATGGCTGGAACTGTTTGACAATGCGTTGTTTGTCATCTCTAAATATGTAGGTCTTTCAACTTAATTCTACTTTTTTTTTTATCTGATGAGCACACTACCTCATTTATCTAATAGGCAACTCCTTAATCATCCTGCATGTTTCACTGTTTTAATGTATTTGGACAAGGGCTACAATTTCTTTTTTCAGAGGAAACAGTGCAGATTTGTTCTTTTGTTTACTGCCAACTCCAGAGTAAACTCCAGCTCTGATCTGCTGATAGCTGAAGGCTGGTGAAGGAAGAATTATACAACAGGAATGTGAGGAAATAACTCCATTCATTGCAGTTCAGAATCAACAGAGCAAAGCCTGTAAGTTGCACTTATCATTTCAAAGAAAAAAGGTCTCTCCTCCCCCCAAGCTCAGCTTGGTTTTGCATAGTGGACTATAAGATATAGTTGTTGAGAGAGAAAACAACAGACAAAAATGTCTTATTATGGCACAAAAGAAATAAAGATTGATAAAGCATTTTTCGTCACTATACAGTCCTCTGTTAGTTTCATACTTACTGCACAAAGTTTTACTGTGCTGACCATGGAAACAGAGAATCTGATCTCATTTTTGTGGTCTGATGTATAATAAACATTTTGTACTGGTTGATAAAGTTTTATTTTCAAAACCAAAAAAAGCAGTGAATGCCTAAACTTCCTCACCAACCAGAACTGACTTCCTTACTTTGGTTAAATATGCTTAACTAGAGATTAAAATAAAAAAGTACTTCTGAACTGCAGCCTACTTCAGAGGGCTCAGCGTTAATGCTATCAGAGTTGCTATTTAGCACAAAGTTGGCACAAGGGAAAGACAAGTGAGTTTGTTTGGTGGCAGTAAACCTTTTGGTGATCTTTGGGGGGGACTTCTGAGATGCACTTTTGTGGGGATGACAAAGTGATTGCTTTTCAGACTTTCCCAGTCCAATTCAGTTTCGTTAATGTGGCGGAATAAATGTTTTTAAGATACTTGTGCTATTATTGTCCAGTAGTTGTAGGGTGTTATTGCTGTTCGGCTGTCCTTGACCCAAATTCTTTCAATACAATTGTTTATCAAGTAGGAACCCAACCCTTTAGTAAGTGTGAACATGTGTTTGATGAAGATGCAGCTGTAAAAGAGAAGTTCCTTTTCTTAATCTGCAAGGTTTTAGTGTCCTCATTACAGAGGATAATAGAGATAACATAAGGTGTTGAAAACTACACAAGTTCAGAGTAAAATGCAACCTTGAAGTGTTATATAGAAGTATTGAAATAGGTGGATTAAAAAAATGATGCTGGGGGAATTTCTAAAGCTGGGAGGGGAAGATCCATGAATTTTGACGTGGATAGAACAGTTAAAACGTAGGTGTGACTCTTTCCCTGTCTATTTCTGTTCAGGCTTTTTAGAAATACTGTGTGTCAGGTATCTGGGTAATGATACGCATTGGTTTTAGTGATACCTGAATTTTTATCCTGGTTCTGTGGTTAAATAACAGATCAGTATTCAACCCTTTATTATGCCACAGAATACATCCTGTTTTACAGGGGGTGTTGGTTGAAGTTGACAAGTCAGAGACCTTGATGGAAATGGCCCCTGTTAATCTTGTTTAACATTTGTAGTTTTCATGTGTTTTCCTAAAGAAAGATTGACTCTCCTCCGTTGATAGCCTCTAAGGCACTCACTTGTAAATGAATGTGTTCTCGGCAAAAAGAAAAAAGGTTGTTCTTAGTAATGAGAAGGGTATACTCTGTATGCGTCTAAGCAACTGTATACATTTAATAGATTTACTCAGTCTTTATTTTTATGCTTTTTTGAAAATGATGGATGAGTTATTACATGATTAATCTTTCAGTTGTGATCTTCATGCTGCTTTTGGGTGGAAATTGGAGTTTGATTATAACATGGCAAACAAGCATTTTCATTTGCTGTTTTTAAATAATAAACAATATTAAATGTGCTGAGTATTTAGAAAAAATATATGAACCTATTTTGCATATATAACTAAGCAATTTAATATGATCTATATGAAACTGAATTGATGGTGACTTGAGACTATACCTGTCAAGACATTAGAGCTAGTAGACCTCAGCCTCCCACACCTAGTTCTTGTTTGCAGACTGGAAGAAAAACAAAACAAACAAAACAACAGAACAAAAATTTAAAAAAAAAAAAATTACTTGCATTTTCAGTTCCTAATTTGTCTCTCAACATGGAATGAACTAGTGATCATTCTGAACTAAACTGAGTAATCCAAAATGAGGAAAACATTCTTCCTGCAGAAGATGCTGTTGCTATTAAAATCTGGCTTACTGCGTAAATGGACTGGTTCCAGTTGCTTTGTCACTGAATTCTCCTCAATTGACTTGTTAAATTTGCTTTGGAGTTTCAGCAACAAACACGCTTCCTTTGATAATTAGTTCTTATTTGAATAATCTTCCTTACACCTAAGATGCCATCACTCAAAAAACCATTTCAGATATCTGAAATCTTTAAATCAGATTTATTAATGTTAAAATAAAATTGTACTTTTAACTGTTTTCATGTCCTAACTTCTTAGCTGCAAAATGGGCAAGTTAGAATTAACCTCTCATCACTGTGGAGATGAATTTAGGACAGGTTATAATATACTGAGATGATGTGTTTCGAGTTGCATGTTGTTACCCATTTGGCATTTTCATAAGCCAAGCAGAGTTTTAACATGCATGACTTGTTTGCGTGTGCTGAGCTAGCAAGGTGTGAAACCATACGCTTGTGGCTCACTCTCTCTTGAGCTTACCACGGGTTTTGGAATAGTTAGTGGATGGGTTTCTGCACTGAGTGGTGGGACTGTGTGTTTTGCAATACCTACCTTTTATGGAGTAAGGGGACACAAATTGAGATAGATCATTGTTTTGGTTAAGAGGTCTTCTTTCAGGTATGACTGAGTAGCGTAGACTGTCTGTAACGATTTCTGTGCAAATAAAATTAATGCATTATTCTGGAAAATGAAATGGATTTGAGTTACTGGCACTGCAGGCAAGGTAATAGTAGTTACAAATGTATAAAATGACTGGATTCCTGAAGAACAGAGCATTATTTTCAACGTGAAGATTTTTTTTAATGTTTCCTTTTTTTTCCAGTGTCCCTGGCATACAGATGCCACAGTGTTTTGATGGCTGACAGGAACCACTTTGCTAGACCAGAATGATTTTGGCTGAGCAAACAAGAGGTTAGCAAAATTCAGCTTGACCAAAGCAAACTCTATGGTTTTCTTGGAGGAGGGAAAAACAGAAGATGACAAAGAACAAGGTTGGCCTGGTGATTGAGGTCTCATAACTACATGGGAGCCTCATGCAGGACTTTTGATTGTTAATGCTGTAGTAGAGCCTTAACTTTTTTGTGTTGTTTTCAGTCTAAGACTGGTGCAATGTTGTTACAAAAGTAGAAAATAGCAAATCTTCACGGAGTGGTTGAGATTGGGAAGGATCTCTGATGATTGTCTAGTGCAACCCCCCTAGTTAAAGCACAATCAACTAGAAAAGGTTGCTCAGGATTTTATCCAGTTGAATCTTGTACTTAAGCCGTGCGCGTGGCTTTGCTGTCTTGTGTTAATGTGTCGTTGACCTTCCTGACATTGTAACTCTTTGCTCTGTTTGGCACTACTTTCTGTATCCTAGTGTAATTTGTGATTTAATGTCTCTTTTAAACAGGACAGTGTTTTTTGAAGGTAAGGGTGAGATTATATGACCTCTTAGCTTTAGAGGGATCACTCAGTATGGAGGAGAAACTGTCTACTGCGTTTATTTATTGGTCCTTTATGATTCTTTGTGGGCATTTCATGTGAAACTGCTTATTGGCTGTATATTGTTTAAAGGGAAAAAAAAAAAAAAGAGCTTAAGTTAGAGCAGCCTCAAGGCTGCTCTAATTTAAACAAAGTAGAAGCCAAAAAATTCCATAGCTGGATAAGAGCAAAGCTGGCCTTGGGAAAGGGCACGTACTCACTTCTATATCAGTGCAGACAGTTGAATTACAATTTGTAATATTGTTAGATGGATGTACAAGACTAATGAAGCCACTTCAGCCCCAGTCCTCTACATGGGAGTTTTATGTCCTTGACATAAATAAGGGAAAGTATTAGAATGGCATGGAGTCCAAATGTTATTTGGTTTGACTTTAACATACAGCATTGTGTGGTGGATGGCCTACAGGAAAAGTTGTGCTTTGGTTATTGTGCAGTTCCTGAAATCCTTCTGTAATAGTCATCATGCGATGAAACCACACTATATGAAAGAGTTTTCTCTATAGTCTTCATACTCGTATCAAGTTACTCCAACACGCTACATTTCTGAGTGGTTCTCATAATTCCTGTACATGCAGTCACTTTCTTGGCTTTATGCCTTGCCACATTACCCATCACAGTGCTGTAATTCAGGGGCTGCTGAGGCTTGACCCCAGGACAAGCACTCTGTGTTAGTAAGTAGCAAAGCCTTGTGTCTTGGGAAGGGTAGAAGTCTCTAAGGGGAAGGGTTTGCGCTGAATCACTGAGCAATCCCCTGGTAGCTCTTATGGTGTCACAGCATAAGAGAAATACTTTTCCTTTGCACAGCAGTGTGAAATCAGCCTGGAATGTCTAATGTAAAAAGACTTTGTGTGTCCTGTACCCATTTGAATGGGTTTGTTCATTCAGATGTTGTCTGAATTGAAATCTTAAGTAATGATTTAAATATGAAATAGTCTCAAAACAATATGGTTATCTATTAGCTTTTAATGGGCTCATGAAGCAGTATTTTCAATGGGTATCTCATTGTAAAAGTGGTAATGACCTACTTATTGGTGGGGAAAAAGAAACAGGAAAAAAAGTCAGAAATGACGAATAGTATGTGCACATATGTGTAAAATGCTTCATGTGACATTGGTGTCCCTTTGAGACATACATCAACGTATGCTTTAAATTAATTTTCTTCTATGTTTGTAGTATATCACTGAAGCTTTAAGCCGGTATGTCCTTGGCTGTTAATCCATGCTTGATAGCCTTCCGTGACATGTTATTGCTGCTCATCTCCTTTTGAGTTCCCCCTGAATGGAGCGTAACTATGTGTTTCCTTATGGATTCGTAGATGGCCACAGCGCTTAGAACAGATACTGGCTCTATCTTTAGGCACAGTCTCTGTTGGCTGGATAACTGAGGGTGTAGTTGGAGGATCATAGCAAAGCAGTTGATGAAATCCCTGGCCCCAAGTCAACAGTTCCCACCTCCAGTGTTGTGGAGGTTGCTGTTAACTTGCTGAGTGTGATCCAGGTTCAGTGGAGCTGAAAAAAAAAGAAAAAAAGGCACCTTTGAAGACAAATCATTTTGGTTATGTTTATGGCACAGACTCACAGACCTGCTGTAGTGCAGCTATGGGATGGTTAATGTTGGAGTTGGAGCAGAAATGATTGTTTGACTTCTTAACCTTTCTTTACTGTACAGGAGAACGGTCAGATGATTAGATCTTATTGTAGGGATACAAATAATCTACTTGTGAAGGCATGAAGTATGTGAATAGTAATGGTGTTTACCGTTTTTCCAAACTATGGGACAGGCACGTCTTATGTATATTACTAGTATCATGTTTTGAGTATTACATTTGCTCCTTTTGTGTTTTTAATTCCGACAGTAATGTTTTTTCCCTCTTACATGTGTTCAAAAAAGCTCAATGACAGGAATAGAACAGTTCCTGGATTCAAAATAGAGTGGTACTTTTTCCTTGGCTTGTTTAAACATATTACTGTTTATATATTCCTTGCAGGATCAGCACAGAGAAAAGGACAATGAAAGAATTTTGTGGTGCTCCTTAAATGAATCTTATATAAAACAAAGTTTAAAATGAATTAGAACCTACCTTTTAAGCACTTGTCAAATGTTCTCAGTGTCAGGTTTTCTTCCCACTTAATGTTCACTTTATATCAAATCTAATGTGAGGTACATGATAATATTTTCAGAATCACCTACGTCCTATTTAAAAAAAAATGACTTAAGCACTTGGCACCCCAAGGCTCATTGGAAGCCAATGGGGCTTAGACTCTGAAATGTCTGTTACTGTGGGAGGGAAAGGCGTTTAGGGGTTTAAAAAAAAAAAAAAGCCTTCTGGACAGACTTGCTGACAACCTTTCAGGACAAAAGGGTGGTAAAAATGTACCAAGGTTGGAGTGAGGCTTAGTGTAACTTCATGCAGAAGAGAGTGAAGATACATTGCTGAGAATTAGTTTAGGGAATCAAAATGGGAATCTCTGTGTTTCTCTCTTCCCATAACCATGTGGATTACGGACTGACTTTACTCCGTTTCTCCAGCAGTGCAGCATCAGGCCCCTGTGCTGCTCCACTGTGCAGCTGCAACCCCTGCAGTTGCTGTGCCCTGGGGGTCACCCATTTTGGTGCTTTTTGGCTGCATCTCTGAGAGTTGGGGAGATGCTGCTGGCTTTCTATGCAGAGGATGAAACTGAGGCACATAGAGGGGCGTGAGTGAGTCAGCCATCTCACAAAACAGGTCTGTAGTAGGATCCTGACTCTCTTTTTTCCAGGTCCTGCACCATCACCACTGCCAAACTGCCTGTTTTCAGTAGAATAGGTGAAAGCCATGTTTCCAGTCCATGTTTGTATTAGCCACTTGAAATACCTGTCATCTAACTGCTGCTGCATTCATTTTCTTTTACCTTTTTTATTCCTAGTTTTCCTAGGTTCATTAGCGAAGGTATGCTCTGTCTTCTTTCCTTATACCTTGAGAGAGAAATGTAAGTAGAGTCGAAAGATATACATTTGAGCTTCCAGTAATAACAGCAGTCTTCCTGAGCGTCATAAGGAAAACAGGCAGGAATGTGCTTGTATGTATGTGTGTTTTCTAATACGCACACACACAAACACACATAAATGTATGTATATAATATATGTATATATGACACTCTAAAGTCAGAGCACTCTTGAAATGGAAATTGCCTCGACTAGAAATGAGAGGTATCTTGTGCTGACAAACAAAAACACATGTTTTTAGGGACTGTAATAGCTGTGCTTCAGGATAGAGAATGTCTCTCTTCCCCGGTATCCTTCAGATGACAGCTGCCGCAACGGAGGCTGAATGTGAAGAATACTTTTCAGGCGGCTGTATCCTGGGCACTGGGAAGACTGTAGAGCTCAGAACAATAGCAGAATACGGAGCTGCCAGCAGGGAGTCTGAGTGGACAAGTATAATCATGCACCGCTCAGCTTTCAAGGAAATTACAGTTAGTGCACTGACTTGCTCATAATAGTGATGCATTGTTTAGCTTAATAACTTATCAGCTCTCCAGGAACCAGCTAGCGATCACTGTCATCATACACTGCTAATCATTCTGTTCTCAAATTGTCCCAAGATGAACTAAGGACCTGTCACATCACCTATAAAACTGGCAAATTGAGTGCACTATAATTTTTTTTTTAAGCTAGAAGGAACAATATCGCCCACCTTTTTTGTTCTGTTGTTTTGTCATTATCTTTATCGTATGTGATTGTGTGTGTAGTTTTTTTTAAATGTCAGGTTAAAAGCCTAATCTTGAAAGGACATTGTCAAATTTTGATTTTTTTTTCCCATTTGTACAGTCTTTGTTAAATTGCTGTTCTTTGTAGTAACTACTAAGGAACAGAATCTCTGAAATCTGCTTTTTTTATGAACGTTTGTTTCTCATAAAGCAGGGTGGAAGGGCAATTTTCTGTGGTGCTTGTCTGTAGTACCTAGGTTCCTGTCAATCACTGGTCAATGTAAACTGACAGTGGCCCTCTGTAGTAGCAAAGAGTGATTATCCCCGTTACACAAATGCAGAATTTAGGCACGGGAAGGTTGAGTGATTTACCCACAGGCATGCAGGGAGCTGTGGAAGAACAAGAAGGAGAAGCAAGCTGGTTTGAGTCCTGATCCCGGTAGGCCGTATATCCTCCCTGAATGCATGCTGGCTTCTTGTCAAAGGGTTATTTGTGAGTGCTGAGCTGATAGCACTGAAGGAGCTGTTTCTGATCATTTGTTCTGAAGGAGAAGTGGCCACCGATACGCAAGTAGATTTTACTAGATAATATATCTAAATCTTTTCTTTAAGAGGTAACGTTTTAAACTCTTCTGGCTCTGACTGTTATTGCTGCCACTGCTTCTTTTTTCCTTACCCGCTGGAGGGCCTGACTGTTCTGCATGGCTGAAGTGCAGGGAGGACAAAGCACTGGATTTTATTTTGTACTTTGTTGTTGCCTAGTTATGTGGCTGTGGATGGAAAGCTAAAACTTCTTACCTCAAGACCAATCCACAATGCAGTAATATAACTAGAGCTTTAAACTAGGTAGCTTGAATAACTATGGTGCTGTAACCAATACAACACAGCCTGGCACGGACTGACTGACCAAATGTTTACCCTGGTTTTAGGTGGATTTTTGTAGTCCATGCTGGTCTGTCCTGCTACATACATGAGAGCCCTTTCGGCATGCATTTAGAGCCACAATGATCAGATGCCAAATAAAAACCACTCTTGGGGAGTACTGCAAAACAGCTTTATTTGCTAACCTTTAGATGACAGATCCTAGCATAGTGCAAAATGTCAAACCCTTAGGGACACCTTTTCGTGGTCAGCAGTGCACAGATGCACAGGTCACAGTGGGGGAGATCTCAAACCAGTTTCGTACTTGAGGCTGAAATGATGCATCTAATAAAAAGGGAGGGGGAAACAGATGGATGTGCCCAACTGAAACAAGCCTCCTTACTGTTCTGAATAGCACAGGCAGCTGTGGGATAATATCTACTGATCTCAGGGATTGTGCAAACAGTGGGGCGGGCTATTTTGATTAGACCAGAATGAGTACACTGGGATTTAAATGAAATCCTGAGTATGAGTGTGTTGGGTTTTTTGTTTTGTTTTGTTGTTTTATTTTGTTTCAGTTGTTTGGGGTGTTTGCTTTGGCTTGATCTCTCTTCCTTCTGTTGTAGCTTGAGAAAGACAATTGTATCTCTCGATCAGTGACGACTGGAATTAAAATAGGAAGGAGCCTTCTGCTGCGAGATTTATTGCCTGGCACTTCTGCGTTGTCTGATGAAGTGTCATCTTTCGTTATGTTTTGAGAAGGTGCTGCCTGACTACAACATCTCTGAACCACATGAGAAAGCATTTGGCCACACCTATTCTTGTCAGTTATTGGAGTATTCTTTTAGCTCACATGATATAGGTTTTTATATATAGTATTGAAAAATTTAAGTCCAGCCTCTGCTAATAAGCAAAAAAGATGAGGTTGTTGTGAAATGGTGATCTCTATAGAGACTTAGTTTTGTGTATGCTTCAAATGAATCCACTGCTTCTGGCAGCAAGAAGTGAGAAAAATGCTGAGTAAATAACTTTCATCCCCAAGATCAGGTTTCATAATAAGGAAATACCTGGAGCTTACAGGTGCGTCTTTCTCTTCCATGGGAATGTTTCCGCTTATCCAGGAGTTTGCCGTCTTCCTTTGAAAACAAATGAATGTTGTTTACATAGTTTCTACTGCAAACAAGTTCTATTTTATTGGCCTCAGTTGCTGTAGGGCCAACAAATGGCTTTCGGCCTAAGCTCCGAGGTTGTGCTGGTTAACTGTGTTTTGCATTGTACTAAGTTAAAAAGCACAGCCAGGTGAAAAGTAGGAATTGTCAGATTGAATTGTAAAGCCTAAAGCCTGGTATGAAATAATTCCACTGTGTACATTAAAACAGCGTAACTGCTGCATAATGAGTTACCTTATTGTCTGTATTGAAAAATAGCTGGCTTCCTGGTTGTGCCTGACCAGAGATTTCTCCTGCAAAAGGTATTTTTCGTCATTGTACCTACAGATACAAGAGTATAAATGTCAATATTCAGGCAATTACTTTGTTGCAAATCTGTTTGGGATGCTCTCAGTACCCAGTTCTACACCTGGCAAAGACAAGAAGTTTCTTTTCATTGATTTCAGCGAGCTAGAGCCCAAGCTGAAAAATTGATGTGAGGGACACATTTCTGCAAACTCCTGTTCATGCAAACTGGACAGCGGTACGGTTGAGGTTTCTGGGAAAATAAACCATTTTGCTAGATGTAGCGTGCATTAGGATTCTTGGATTAATTCGTGCAATATTACAGCCAGTTCTTGATTATCTCTGGGTAAATTATGTAAATGGTGAAGTTCCTGTACTAAGAAGGCAGAAACACACCCAGTCTGGATCTGGATGAGCAGACTGAAAGCAGTGTGCTGCCTTCTGCTGGCATTGCGTTGTCGATTTCCCAGCTCAGGAATCTCAGCAGGCAACAGGATTCTTGTTTGTTCCACTCCCCCCCTAGCCTATTCCAGGCTCATTTGTATGATTTCTGCTACTTAGTTTTATTTCGCCAAGGCTTTCCCATCCCTTTGTTCTGCATAACTGATGTTTACAGTGCTCCCATCCTGTTGCTCAGCAGCTCCACCGCAGATTGAAGCCACTGGGCATTTTGGTGAGCGTGAAGATGCCGATAGGAGAGAGGGTCTGCACCCTCAGTAGTCTTTCTCATAGATGTTTTATTTCCAGCTCTCGTAGCTGTTCAGGAGCAGGATGTGATGCCTTGCATGAGAATAGTCCACAATACTTCAGAGCATCTCAAACTGTTAGGCAATAGCTGGATCCCGTGTTAGGAGAAGGAGGATGCAAGGAAGAAACGGTCTCAGACTTGACCAAGAGTCTAGGAAAATATGCATGTAATTTTTTTTTTTTTTGGTCAAGCCTTGTTTTTAAAATTGAGGGGAATGTCTTCTGCACATCTGTTGTGCAAGGTTAGGTGAAAAGATTCGTCTGTTGGATACAGGTCACAGTATTGCTGACTTTTTACACCTGCTTTGCTTAGAACAGGAAAGATTGGAGTTTGCTAGTGCTTAAATAATTCTAGTTAAAACATGCAGTTCTTTTCTCTTCACCAGGTCTCTGTCTTTATAATTTTGGTGCCTCATTTGGTCCTTTTTTCAGGAACCCTGTATGGTTGTATCACAGCTGGCAGTGATACAGGCCCATTTGAATCAGGGCAATACACTCATTCGAGGAATAAGTTACCAGGAGCATCACTCAGCATTGAATGATTTTGGTAGGCAAGGAGCATGAGCTAAGCCTCTGTAAGAAGAAATCTTTATTCGATCGAAAGCAGTGGCTGCATTGATGTTAATTGAAAGGGACAGACTTTGTCCCTATTTGTTGATAGATTTGAGTGTCGTTTTCTTTTTTCTAGCCCACTTATGTTCAGTTCTTTGTGGTCCTTTGAGTAGTACATGCTGCCCACTGTACACACAGCTCTAAAATAAAGATTTATGTATCATCTAAAACTCCACAGCAGTTGCAACTTTGCTTATTCAGCCTCAGATGAAACTGAAGCTTATTTTACCAAAATCCAGTGAATTGTTTCAACTCTTTTTAGGACTGTCGTGAAGATAACTCCCCACAGAGAGGGCGGTCAGGCACCACATCTTTCCAGGAAACCTTTCAAAACTGCTTCATCTTGGCCTACCTTCTTCACTACGTGCAACATTGCTATTAAACTAGTAGTAGTCTTCAGTACAGGCTTGCACGCTGACAGGTTTGAAGCAACAAGCTCCGTAAAGCCATTTTTAGTATTTTTTACCCATGGATCTGTATACCTAAGTGGCACCTCCTCCTGAAATGTTTACATCTGTGGAACGGCTTTCATATTCCACAAAGGACAGACAGGGAGCACATTTCCTTCTTGATGCCATGTAGAACAATGTGTCATTTTCATAACGTCTTTTCTCATACGCTTCTCCAAACTAGTGAATGTCATGGCTGTACCCAGAATTGGGAAGTCGTGGGAGACTGGCTTCAGTGGAAGTATCTGATTTTCTGGTTAGCTGATTCATTGCTGGGTTTCCAAAAAAAAACCATAATGCCCTCTGATTATTTTCTTCCAGAATTAACCTGTTTTTTCTTGGTCTGGATTGTTGATGCTTAAATAATGACATCCTTCATGAAAACAGTCTGCATCATTTCTAAGCAGAAGACAGTCTGTTTTCTCTGTGAGCTCGTATCAGGACTTGTTCTTTTGGGTTGTGCTTTTGTCTTAATAAGAGTCCAGAGTGCTCAGGGATTCAGGGATTGTGTTTACTTATTTTCAAAAAAAGATCTTGGTCCCTCAGCTGACAGTTTGTCTTCAGCTTGCTGCCTTTTGAAATTGTCTGCAAGTTCTGTGCTGAGAGTCCGTCAATCTGGCGTACAAGGCGAGGAATGAGTGACATTACTTTTATCGACATACCATAACTGTTTTACTTGCTCCCTCTAGCCCTGTAAAGTCTTGTTATGTCAGAGTGTGTGGGAGTGGGTTGTATATATTTTTGTTTTGGAGGGATCTCCTTTTGAATCTTTAGTCTTTTACATCTCAGGCCTTGGAGGTGTTTGGTTCTTCCGAAAATGTGCTGTTTCAAAGAAATGCCACTTGTGCTCAGCTGGCTAAAGCCTTTGCTGCTGGAGCAATGGGATTTGTCTGATGCAGCTAAGCAAGCTTCTTGAGGCAGAGCCCGATCATGTGAGAAGCCTGAATGCAGGCTGGAAGCTGTTGCAATACAGATGGTAGGACAGTGGGCAGGATGAATGTTGTATAGAAAGACTTACTAGAAGTTACAGGGTTGTTATAGGAGTTACTACATCAGTTTTTTTCAGCCTGTGTTTTGCAGAAAGTCAAACTATAATTACAAAGCCTTTCATCTTCTCCCCTGCCCTGATCTTTTTCGTTGTTCTTCTTTCTTTTTAGTCTGCAGAGAGCAAATTCCTGCAGAATTCCTGGCATGAAGATGGAGACTGATAAACCTGGCATGTAATACTGAAGCGTGAGCTGAAGCTACGGCTGTTTTGTAGTTTCCAGCACAGAGCCTTTGCAGTGTAGCCGCTGGAAGCTTCCCGAGTGAAGCCTCACAAGGGCAATGTGTCCTCGTGCTCCAGCAGAGTCCGGTTGTGTGCCCGTGTGCCCAGCACAGGTGAAGGCAGAGGCTGCAGAGGCTGAGCACAGCAGGGCCTTGCCCTTTAGTAGCGCTTGTGTAGCAGGTACAGAACTGGGAACCAGGATTCCCAGCTTTTATTCTTAGCTCAGTAACCAGTTCACTGCAAAGCCTCCTGCAAATTATTCAGGCCTAATCCTTGAACATACAGCAGCCCCAAAAAAGTCATTTCAGTTCTTCATTGGGGACATAGGATCAGCTTCTTACGTGCTGTTTTTCTCTCACTCAGTAGGACTGGGGGAATGAAAATCATCATCTTCATGCAGAAAGTGTGATAATTTGTTAATGTTTGTGAAGCAATAGTGTGGGCATCTCTGTGTGACGTGTGAGAGACCTGGCATCCATAAAGGGGTTTGATTGATTGCAGTTATCAGCTGGGCCTTTGGAGCATGGGATTTTTGGCCTTTCTCATCAGAATACAATTTTACATGATTATAGAGGATAATGCTGGAAATGCCTCTGCACTGGGCATGCCACATGTCCAGATGGCAAGGTCAGTGTAGCGTGGACCTTGCTCAATTGCTTTGTATGCCAGGATAAGTGTTGCTGTTTGTCTCTCTTTATGGTACTGGCTCAGCTAGAAATCGAGGAGTTCTATGGCTGTCAATAAATTCAGAGAGTTGGAAATTACTATCTGCAGTGAACTCTGCTTTTATTGGCCTTAAATTAATTTCCCACCCCTTTGAAGAGGCAAATGGGAACATTGTTTTCTGTACGGTACTTTTACTTTAAGGAAATCTGAGCTGCAATCTTAAGTGAAATGGAGTTAAAATATTCTGGGCTAGGAGTTAATTTCTAGTGTATCTTGGAAGATAAAAGGGCACAACAAAACAAGATATTGTAACGTACGAAAACTTTACAGCTGCCTGTGCTGTATCTTATAGCTCGTATGGTTCTGGTATCTGCTGAGTACAGCATCTTGCTCTGCTGATTTGCGTGAGGCTTTGTTTTCCTGGTGCAGGGACAGAGATGGATTAATCTACAGAGCTATTGGCAAAAATCTGTTAGGAGGCTTTTCAGTGGAGGATCAGCCAGAAAAAAACACAACTTGATTTTGTGTCAGTTGCATGGTTGATGGGTGTTAGAGGAAGTATGGTCTCGTTGTAAATGTAGTTCTGAAAACCCAGATCCTGGCAGTGGATTTTATTCTATTTTTTAGGAAATGTTTGTCAGTGTAGCAGCACTTCATACTCTCACATGTGAAGGGTTGGATCTGTCCCAGTGCTTACATATATTTGACTAACAGGGCTTTAGAGTGGGCAGGCCTTGCTGTGTAAATTATGTAGGTTAAGTAAGAGGCAGAAGAGCAGAACTGTTACCTCCTGTGCCTCTCGGGCTGGGATGGCATCCTCCTTTCCTCTTTCCCCAGTGAATGAAAATGTTGTCCTGATCTTTACAGCAAGCCAGTCCTGGGAGCCTGGGGTAGGCCAAGGGTCCAAAGAGCACTGGCAGCCATAGTCGGCAGCTTGAAGGTGACTTTTAGCTAGCTGGGAGCTACATGCCCGTACATTTAAATACACGTATAAATCTGTTGGTTTCTCTCCAGCTTTACAGTTTATATAATTCTCCCAGACTGCATATGAGCTGCCACCAGTGCTGGTACCTTATAGTCCTCATGATGCGTCCCTGGGTGTAGCTCCTGCCCACATCCCACCCTGGTGCTGTCCATGTGCACAGGATCTGTCCCCCCCAGTAATAACATCACCTCGCTCCTGTCAGTCACCTTGCGGTTGTGCTTTGGAGCCCTCGTGTGTGCAGCTGGCTCCTGCTCATTAATGAGGTTCCCATCAATTTGTTCTAACGTATTTTCTCATCCTGAGTGTATAGGAATCTCTTGCTTTCCTGCCTGCTCTCTCCCTCTACCAGTTACTACATCCCTTCTGCCTTTAAGGGGAAGGCTCTTGAGAGGAGCCTGTTTGCTGCTGTTCTGCCTGAGGGTACCAATAGCCCCTGTGTGTAAAGCATGGGATGTTTCGGGGTAAGTGGACTGACTTCCTTCTCTCGAGAGGACTCAGAAGTAGATGTGAGCTTCCGGTTCTCCTGTCCCTCCCCCTGCAGAGAGAGTGGCAGCCCAGAGTACTTCTCACCCCAGAAGAGCAGGAAAGTTCTTCCTCAGCTAATCAGGTATCAGAAAAAGAGCCAGGAGAAAAACCTTTGCCCTGCTCTCCAGGTACTGCACTAGACAAGCACCTTAAGATGTACTCAGTTGTAGCCTGGTGTTGACTAAGTTGTTGCAGAGTTTATACTTTTAGAATTTTGACTAAAGCTTGCCCAAAGACAGGGAGGTTCTTGGGCTCCTTTGCACACTGATAATCTTTTTCCCATGATTTTTACTGTGTTTTCAGCCGTAAAGCAATTTTTTTTTCGTTTCACCTTCATTTCCTTTTGCTGACACTAGAGTATCATATGATTTAGGGCTTTGTTTTCAAGCTTGATATGAAGGCTAATTACTTCCTTCTTGCATCCTCTCAGTAAGAAAACATGGGACTTTATCTTTTACAAAAGAGAATAACGAGGAATATTTTTTTTTAAGTGCATGGAAGTCTTTGGTAAGTCCCTAGATTTGAATTTATTTTTCATAGTGCTAATGACAACAAAACATTAGGAGCTGAGCTCCAAACTCCATAGCTCTATGTGGACACAGTTTTCTGTTCATTTTTTTGTACTCACTGGCTCTAATTATGCAGCCTGCAGTGAGTACTTCTAGTAATTAGGGGTACACCATGGATATTTCATGTTTATAGGAAAGTCGGAATGTATTTGTCCCATTTCAGCCCTGTGACTTGCTTTGGCTATCCATAGCCTTCTAGGTAATTAAGCTGCATATTTTCTTCCTGTCCTATTTTCTCGTGCTCTCTTACCTTAATTTGGTCAGAGAGCGAAAAACAACAATGGGAAACTTGGGAGCATTAGTAAATTGTTTTAGTAGGAATGTGTGACAGTGTTTCAGAGATGCCAGCTTAAGGGCAACCTGCTGTCTAGGCAGTTTGGCAAGAAAAAGGTTATTGCTTTAATGGTCCTCATCGAGTGGTACATTAATATAGCCACGGGAGCATCAACTCCTCGGATCGCTCATGTAATGCAAGACTGACATAGCTGACAGGAATCATATTTCACCTCTGATCAAATTAGTTGTTGTTAAACTTGTATCTAAAATTTCTGTTAATGATCTAGCCAGTTATCTGTATGCAATGACTGAAGGCATATATTAGGAAATGGCATTTTTGAGGGCCAGTTTTTAGGGGATTTTGGAACTCCATAATGCAGAGTAGATACCAGATAGTTTGGGTGATGTTTCGCTGAAAGCAGTGGCTTCAACAGGAAGGTGTGCTTTAAAAAAACAACAACAAAAACACACACACAAAAAAAACCCACTTTGATTTATATTAGATGTTTTTTTTTTTTCCTGCAGGGTCAATGTGCATGGCTCCCAATATCCCTGGTTCATCAGGAGGCCTGTGGGCATGCCTAACTTCAAGCACATGAGTCACTCCATTAAAATTTGTTAGCTAGGTATGTGATTAAATAGCCTGATAAATGGGGAGTGCAAGTTATAAGTAGGGATTGAGGGGCTGTTCCCCAATTCTGTCATCTGGCCATAACCCCATGTGTGGTGGTGTAATTGCAAGATTTGTTTGCTTCCAAGCTTTACTCATTAACTTTTTCAAAGCATGTGCCCTCCCTTTGGCAGAAGAAGAGTCAAGTGGTTCTTTCGGAGACAGCTTTGTGGGATTCAAAGGTGATAAAAGCAGAAGACTCCTTTTAACAGCAACTAAGTTCTGTAGAGTAGTCATTAAAGATTACTAAACGTCCATGGCTGTCTGAACCATCTTCAGCATTTGATATGGAGAGATTCATTCCTTGAATACTTGACAAAGATAGTAACTTTCTGTAAGTGCTTATGATATTCCTCAAGACTTTTTCAGCAAGATACAGAAAGGATATATTAAATAATAAAATCAGTAATAAAAGCTTTGTAGCAAGAGAGTTTGTAAAACCTCGTTATGTCTGTGGCCATTTTCATTGGAATCTAGAGTTTAAAAAATGCAAGATAGATGGCTTTAAATATTTTCATGCAGACTATACATACACAGTCGGTCTTCCAAAAACAATGAAATTCATTTTGAAATCTTGATTTTTTTTTTAACATAAGAATTGAGTTGCTCTTGCTTGTGTTCCAGGCTGAGCCTATTTAGTTACATGTCATGTTTACCTTTTTTTTTTCTTGCTCAGATGCCTAAAATACATATCCTTGAGCTTCATATGACTTATTTTTATAATCTGGAATGTAGGTTTTAAAAAAAAAAAAAAAAAACCCTTATCATGGGATCAGTGACAGTAAAACAAAAAGATTGGCAGTACTGGATTTTATTCTGAGTGGAATCCCAAGCAGTCATATGCATTTGATAATTGAAGGTTAGAAAGCTAAAGAAAAGATAAGGAAATTGCTTTTTTTTTTTTTTTTTTTTTTNTTTTTTTTTTTTTTAGCACAATGAGTGTCTAACTATATCTTCAGTTAAAGAATAGGCTCACATCTTACTCAAAGTGATTGAGTCTGTCTTGAGCATGTGTAAGGCTTCTCATGTGACTGTCAGCCGAAGGTTGGGGTTGGGGTTGTACTTCTGAAGAGAAAGTATGTGCCCTCATTCCCAATAAAGGGCCACTTTGTTCAACATCACCTCTTCACACTGTTCTAACAGCTGACATTGACTTCACAAATATATTTGTATGGTGTCAGTTGTGTTGGAGACAACATTTAAATGTAGACTTGTACGTAGGGATCTGGATGGCAAATTGTTCTGGTTTAATGTTTAGCCATCTTTTGCCATCAGGTGGACATTCAGGTTGTAAGAGCTGGCTTGTTTTTTTAAGTAGAAGAAGGGTGGAAAAAAACAGCACAGCACAACGTGGACAAGTGCTGATGGCATCAGTTCAAACAGGCAGAGACTTGCCAGAGGCCAAATGGAAAGAATGTGATGTAGTGAGCTTGTTGGAGTTGCTTCTCCAGGTTGCTACGGTAAAGGATCTTTTTTCGATTATTGCTGTGTTGAATATGAACATAGAAGAAGTGCAGAAAGCTGACTGATAGCTGGGTTCTTCTGGCTTCTGTGTGGTTACTTCTAGCCCAGGTATGCCAGGTGAGTGCTGCATGGTAACCATGCAGAATCAGAGAATACACTGCTTGGAGACCCCTCTTAGCCAGCCAGCTATTTTAGGAGCAGCGTTACCACAACCTCTGAATAGTAATAGCTGTCAAAGGACCAGCAGCATTTCATTAAGAGTGGTTAAGCCACAGAACACCTGCATGAGGTAGGTGTGGGCTGGGCATTCCATTTTCAGCATAAACATACCCAGATATCTACAAGAAAACGGGAGGTTGGGCCTCAACAAATAGGAAGACTGCTTTAAAAGCTTTAAAAGGTGACTTTTATTTAAAAATATTCAATATGTATTTCTTTCTCTGATTAGTAACAGCCAGGCTTTCAGTTTAGATTTGTCTTTTATGTTTGGTCTTGCACAATCATGTTATTCTAGGTAGAGATTTGGGGAAAGCCACCTGCATTCTAACCACGTTGCAATGAATGGTGGCCCAGTATTGTGCAGGAGGCTAGAAGAGGTGAGTGGCGTGCTCCACAGCTGCAGTACCACAGCAGTTCCCAGCCTCCCTAGATTAATGGAGATCATTTGTTTGAATGTGATCCACTGCCTTTGCGGAAGATAGTTCTCCCTTGGCTCAAGCAGTATCCCATCCCCTTCCCCACTACCCAAAACCCCTTGATCTAAACTCTGGGTGTGAATATGTTTCTAAAGAAAACTGATAAGGAGACTGAGGAGGAGGAGGACTGATTAATTGACTTTGAGATAGGAATAATAAACACGTGGCTCTTGTGATAGAGGTTTAAACTAAATACTTACGGCTCTATAAATTATCCTGCTCAGAAGACTTATGTGACATCTGAACATGTAGAGCTTTTATTTCTTGTCTCAAGCCAAGTTTCGACAAAGCCTGGAATTTCCTGCCTGGCAGACTGCAGGGATGTGGCTTCTTGGATCAACGTGTTTAGCAAAGGCCACCTATTGGAAACTCTTCCTGGAAGAATGGTGCTGGACCCTGGCTGACAAGCAGAAGGAACTAAAACAAGGAAGGAAATTAAGGAGAAAGGAGATTTTTTTTCCTCTTCTGCTTTTAAATAGCCACACTTGCAGGTTTTGAGCTTGTGCAATTGAAGGGTAATAACTACTGCAGTCCTACTTGGCTGGTGCTCGGATGGATAAGTGGCTGCACACATTTGGATCAATAGTGCTTACAGCACAGTGACTTCCATGAAATCCCGTGTTTGTAAGAGCTCCCAAGCTGAGCCTTGCAGATAAATTTTCAGTGTGGCATACAGGGCTGCTCAGTGCCCAGCTTCTGTAGGTGCCAGGACACGAGCAGGGTTGGCTCCTCTGCTCTTTTGACCAGCACTGGGATCTTGGCAAGCCCGTGGGCACGTGCATGCATGATACATCTACAGTTTCTTTCAGGAAGCTGCTGGGGGGATTTCTCCCTTCTGCAGCACTTAGTTTCTTCTTCCTGTCCTTGATCTTCATGTTTCCTTCTTCCAGGAGGTTTCATACTGCAGTCACAGGAGGCTTGTCCTGCCTCAGCGTAGGGAGAGCATCTCTTTGTAGGAGAATGACTGATCTCTTCACCACGCCTTCCTTCTCCGAGCTGCGGTGCCACTGTTACAGTGTGATGAAGCCTGCGTTCAGTTGGTGTTTGCCAGGGGCTGTGTGAGGAAACTGTGAGCAGGGGGAAAAAAAGCACCAAAAAGCTGCAGAAGTCAGGTTGGTACTGAGGTAGAATGGGCCATGTTATCTAACTTAATGCTTGGTGGGGGGAGTGTGGGCTGCCGTTTCGTGTCAGTAGCCTTTGATCGTTCATGAAGGCTTTATTTTGTGGCTGAGTATTACTTGAGCGGACCCCATTGCCAGCAAAAGCACGGAATGTATCTCAGCATGAAGGCAGCCGATAGATGGCTGTGTGGCCAGGGTAGGCAGGATGGTTGGTTAGTGAAGGCATTTTGTTTTGCAGTTGTTTTCCGTGTGACAGGCATTTATTTTGAAGTCACGTTCAATCCTTCTGGCAGCTTCTGTGTCACATCCCAGACTTGCTGGCTGAGCCAACGCATGGGAGCTGAGTCCTATCCCTTGTATTCTGGGCTTGCTTAGTTCACGTTCCAGCTGGGAAGCTCAAGACCCCGACCCAGTATGAGTATAGGTTCTACTTTTCCTTGTGAGCGGCCTAACTGAAGCATACTTCCGACATCAGAATGGCTCCCTGCTACAATTTCACACCCTATAGGACAGATTTAAAATGCATTTGAATTTTTGTTATTTGTGAGTATATAACCCCAATGTTTCCTCTTTCCACAACTTTCACTATACAAACTTCTTGTTGGCCTGTCTGAGGCAGCTTTGTGGTAATGCCAGGGACTGAAAGTCCTTGTTTTTTGACATCAAATATTTTTAAAATTATTCATAGGTACAGAGAGCATCTTCCTTTTCTCAAAAATGGACTATTTTTTACATGCCCTCTTAGCAGTCAAACCCTACACAATGAAGCAGTGGCCCTGTAGCAAAGAAGTAGGCTGTTTACTGAATTTTTGTAGTGTTGAATCAGCTTTCTATTTTGATAAGTATCTCCTTGGCTTGTAAGGTATCTTTTTTCCAGGCACTTGCACTTGTGTATTTCCTGCTGTACTGCCATCAAGTGTGAGAAGGAGCTTCACAGACCTGCACTGGGAGAGATGGTCTCAGCCCTAAGGAGCTTACACAGATCACAAAGACCTGTCTTAGCATGCAATTTTGACAAGGAGATGAATGTAATTTGGAAAGACAATTTCCCAGAACGTCATATTCAGTGTATATGGAATATTTTTATGTCATGGGCAGATTCTGAGGAAAAATCATTATTCCTCAAGCCTGTTCTGAGTTTTTACTTGTTAGCTTATGCAAATAGACCAGTTCAAACAGAGGAATAAAACCATCATTGCCCTTTAACTTGCTGAACTGAGCTACAAAAAGGAGTTTAGAGAGCATATAAACCTGCAATAATTCTCCTTTTTTAACGTCTCAGGTAAGTTAAGCCCTCAGTTCCTGACATAAGCACTTTTGACTTCCTGGGCTTGTCTGGAAGGCTCCGGCTTGGGCCCAGGCAGTGCTGTGGGTGCAAGCAGGTACGTGCACCCAGCAAGTCCGGGTAGCGGAGCCGCACACTGCTCTTCGGTGGCTTCCCCGGGGCTGTGTCTGCTCCTTCAGCAGCACAAGTCTGCAGTTGAAAAAACTGTAGATAAACAGCAAGTAGTAGTTAAATCAGCAAAACTGCAGGAAATAAACTGGAGAGTGAGCTTAAACAGAGCCTATCTTCTGTTTTGTTCTTGCTGCTAAAGCTGTACAGACAGTTTCCTACCAAAGTGCTTCCCAGAGTATGTTGCATATGTAGATAGTTCAAGCAAATCCCCTAAGTTTTCTGCATTTTCAGAGTCAAGGAAGTCTGTTTTCAGCTGCTTTCTTACAGCTCAAGGTGCTGGCTTGGATGAGGAGTGAGGTTAGTGCAGGGATGTCCTTCCCTATCCTGCAGCCCCGTGCTGATCACTGCTCTTGCAGCATGATCCTCTGCTGTCCGTCGCCATCCCAGTGGAGGTGTTACTTCCCATGAGCGTACATTTGAGGACAAGGGTGGACTTTGCAAGCATGAGGCCCTGAGAAATTCCCACAAGCATCACTGCAGCAGAAGAGGGCTGTGGTCTCCTGGGGCCAGGAGGAGGGTGGCTGGCCCCCACCCCTGCCTCAGGTGGCTCAAGTCTCTGCTGCCAGGTGATGTGGCCTGGGGCTCCACAGCTGGGTCTGGCAATCAGCGTTCACCTGCTGCATTTTACCGTGGTGCCTATGCTGGTTTGGGGGGGACTGTCAGAAACTTGTCAGGTTTTTTTTCGTTTTTCTCCAGACTGACGAATTGGAAGAGTTTTGACACCCAGTGGCCCTTCACAAAAGGATAGTTTTTAATCAATACATTTAACCACCTCTCATCTCCAAAATACTTCTTGGCCGAGGGATTTCCTTCCTGCTGTAGTTTCACTGAAAGGGCTTTAAAAAGCCTGGGAGACCCAGTGCCAGTGTGAGCCCTTGATCAGTGAGCCTGCAGTCAGCCAGCCTGTCCTCCCAAACTGGAGAATGAGGGGGGGAAATCTCTTGTTACCCAGTAGAGCTAATCGATTAATTAGCAGGGGACAAAGTGCACCAACCGATCTGTTATGCCAGATGGATGCTTCAGTGTTAATTTATGTTCTCAAAATAACTGGACATAGATATGTTCAGCGTTGCAGCCTGGATCCTTCTTTCATTGCACTTGGTGATGAAAATGCTGTTGGCTTTAGCGATACCAGGCGATAAATCTTCAGGAAAAATGTATTTTGGCATCAAGCAGTAACAGTAAAAATGAAATGAATAAAAGCTGTCCAGAGCAATGGACTTTACCTTCTTAAGCAGGCATATATTAGTTTAAAAGCTGAAGTTTTGCTTTTATCTCCCTAGAGTGTTCCTACTATCTGAATGCCAAGCAATGAGTAATTTGCATTTTTGTTGCTTTTTTGTTCTTTTAAACAACTTGATGTATTTTTGTAAGGAAGTCTGAACTAAAGCATAGTGCTGGGAAAGTTAAGATGTACATTGCTTTCTCTTTGAAGGCACCAGGAATGAGATTGAAAGAAAAAAAGCAATAAAAAGAAAGTTACGGTGGTGGCTTATTCTACCACATTTTATTTTGAATGAAGGAGGCTCACTGCAAATTTCCACCCATATTTTTCTTCTATTCTTTTGTGTTTTTTTCCTCCAGTTTTTCATAGCCAAGAGTCAGTGTGCCAGACAGATTCATTTCGTATGAACTGCCTGTTGGAGAACCGCAAAAATCACTGACAATCTGTGGTCTAACTTCAGCGGGGAGCTGAAGGCTGTTGCTGCTTGCTGGAAGGAAGATGTGGCCCCCTACCTCTGTGACGTTGGGGGAGACTGCAAGTTAGAGTTTAGAGGAGCTCTGTGTCATACAGGTAGTTCACCCACGTTTTGTAGAAGGCAGTGGATTTGTTCTGTCATGCTCGTGCAGGGAGCCAGGTGTCTATTCAAGGTATTATTTGCAGAGCTGGAGAAAAGACAGGCCCTGGAGGAGGGAAGAAATCTGAATTTTTCTGGTTTTTTTTTTTTTTTTCATTGAAATTCAAAATATTGGTGATACATCGTACCGGTTTTTAACACTGGAAAAAAAAAATCTACTTTCTATACTGAACTTTACCTGTGTCCAGCTGTTTTTTGATGATTACTTAGAGCATAAATTATGTGATTTAAAAGCCAATTCAGATCACTTCTCTTTTTCTCCATTAGTATGCTTTAAAAATAAATCATTATTTAGTATGCACAGAGTGAGCTCACAGACTTCAGTTCTGTTTTCAGTGTTTAACCAAAACATTGAATTACTTTTACCTTTGTGATACTGTTAGGATTATTTTTAATTAAGTGAAGTGTTTTAACATGCTCTAATTTGTTTTTCAGCAAATGTGTCTAACACTTGATAGAGAAGGGCTGGTTCTGGGAACAAGACGTGCTCTGTCTTGCCTCATTTACCTGAGATTTGGGTAAATACTCCTTGAGGACCCGGGAAGGAGAGGTTATTGATGAACTGCCTCCCATTATAGCCACGTGCAGACCCCACAGTACTTGAGTGTGGACTACAGGGAGGAGACAACACATACAGGTTAAATGCTCTGATAGTAAGTTGTGTCATAGGAGCAGCTTGTTCCCTTAGTAAACGATGCAGAAAGTAGAGGTTGCATCAGAGCAAGTCATTAGCTCAACTCACTCTCCCTGATGTACTCTCAGCCTACTTTAAGGTTATACTCAAGCCTGAATATGTATTTCCCTGAAAAAAACATGCCATAAATAATAAAACTATTTCTTCAGCAAAACAACACTGCACAAGCAGTTCTGTACTTCTTAAAGCAAGACAACCAACGAATGCGTGGGGGTCAAAACCCACTGCAGAGCAGCCCACACGTGGCTCTTTCTGCCAGGCTCGTGAAGTCTGGCCTGGGCCATACAGTGACCTCATACCCTAAGTGGAGTAGTGTTCTAGCATAACGATGTCAGATCAGAGAAATAGGACTTGGCCCTTTCGTTACTGATCACTTTAAGAGTGCATGTGACCCCATACGGCAGGGAGGAATCAAAGTTTTCTTAGCAAAATGCAGCTTCAGAGGGCTTTAAGAGGGGTCTGTGGCTCTCTACGCATGGTTTTGGCCTGAGTGTAGAAGATGAGGCAAAACTGCGGAGTGGCTTAATCCAAAGTAAGTTTGAAGGTCCAGCAAAAAAAGAGGCTCACAACAATGGACAGAAGTGAGGCAAAATCTGGGAAACTGAGGCTGGATGTGTTAACATAATCTGCACCACTGCAATGGGAGTTCCTTCCCTGTCAGAGTGAGAGTGTCAAAATTTGCAGAGCATCAAGGTCTGGGGCAGAGCTGAGCCATAGCAAGGCACTTGGATACTGAGACCTTTACCCTTTCTTCCTTGCTCCCCCCCAAAGAAAACAGAATTAGCCTTGGGTTAATCCTACCCTCACATCTCCTGCTTGCTGCAGGATTCTCCTTTGCTTCTGTCCTTGTTTCTGTCAGCTTTTAGTCTGCCTCCCAGTGTGATGGCAGTAAGGTACAGGGCTGAGATGTGCCCACCATTCTGGCATCCCATGCTTTTACTACAGACCAAATGAGGCTTGCCAAAATGGAGGCACTGTGTGATGATGGGGTTCTAAAATGGATGCCCTCAATTATCTGAACAAGCAACATTTCAGGAGAGGGGAAGAGTGGGTAAGGATGTGTCTGCGAACAAGAATTTGCCACGTTGTTCTGCTCCCGCTTTGGTTGCAAGTAGGTCTACCCTTCTTTACTTAGTCTGCATTCAGGTGCCTCTGAATATGACTTTCATCACTCTGTCAGCCACAGGTATTTAAGCAGAGTACACAACTAGGCGGTATCTTAATTTTATGCTTGGTAGCTTCCAAAAGCTCAGAGGGGCTGAAGAAAGTTTGTATTTGTTGTTTGTTTTGGAGGGCAGGGTGAAGGGTAGATGAGAGATGTTGACCTTGTAAGTAATATTTAGAGAGGTAGGGTTAGAATTCTTGTTTATAGCTACCTAATGCCAACTTGCTCAATAAAAACTCTGTTAGGTTTCCAAGAGTATCAGGAAACCCAAGGTAGTGTTGGGAGAGGGATGGGAAGCCAGCTGCTTTTTATAGATCAGGTTGCAAGAAAACTTGGGTTTCTGTTCAGTTATATTTATTTCCATAGTGGGGGGTGTTAAGCGCAAGCAGACAGATGCATGGCAGATGATAGCTGGAAGTCCCTTCTAGTGCGCGGACTAAATGAATGAGTGGCAGCTAGATGATTTTAAGAAATGATCACTTCCCTTTGCTATGGGGTTATGTTCTGTCTTCCAGCCCAAGCAGTTTATGGCAGCAAGCGCTGACTTCTAGTAATGCTTAATGCACGGAGCTTCAAAACAGCATGTAGCCATTTGATCTGTGGCAATTCCAGACCCGTGGGCTGCTCCAGGGGAAAGCTGGCTGTGTCCGCAGGATGACAGAATAGTTTTTGGTGTCTCTATCAGGGAATACTAGAGTGCAACTTTTGGAAGTACACCAATAAATACAAGTACTGTGTTTAAGCCCTAATCACTGTACTGTAGCAACATTGCTTAAATGTATAACAACACATCTATGGGGGGGAGCATAGAATTACACAGTTTGTTCACTACACAGGTAGGAAAAATTGCTCTCCTTGTGTGTCTCCTCTATGGCTCAGCTGAGATGTATTGTCATAACTAAATAATTTTGTACTAGCAAGTAGCCATTTTCTCCCATTGTAACTTTGATTTGGAGGTGGAAAGGCAGCCTCGAGATCCCTGCAGCTGCGTCTTGCCAGCGTTTCCTTCCAGCGCAGCAGGCAGTGTAGTCTGGAGTGCTGCATCCCCTCTGCTCCCAGCAGCAGCCCAGGGCATGGTGGCAACCTCCATGGCTGCTCTCTGAGGCCAGCTCACCAGGAGAAAATGAGAAGCTGCTGGTTTTCCCTAGCATGGGTACTTTTTCTCCTGCCAACCCCCTTTTTTTCTTAATTTTTCATTCCAGAATTGTACATCTTCTAATGGCAACAAACCTGCAAGGGATTGGAGAGGTCTGCTCTGCAGCCTTCCTGGAGGGAAGCAGCTTTCTTGGTATGAGGAGCACATCAGCACTGAATGAATACATAGTCAACGCTGGCAGGAGCTGTGCTCTGTCTTTGAACTGTGAAATAGGGACTTACCAGTGCTTCTGTAGGCTGTATAGGGAGGACTTGAGTTAGTCTTTGAGCTGGGGCTTAGGCTCTGCTGTTCAGTTTCAGTACCTGTCACTGTAGCTGCTTGATGGGTTTCAAGAGCAACAGCCCAACTTTGGGCAGCAAAACCTTCCTTGAAGCCAAGCACTGGCATTTCTGGCCTTAATTTCTCCATCTTCGTTCTGTATTTGCAAAGCAGGATAAATGTCCTATCTCTACCCTTTCCTTCTGTGTCTGTCTAGATAAAGGAGATAGCTAGTGGTGGAGTCATAGCTTTGCATGGGGGACATGCGGGACACATCTCCCATTTGCCAGGGCGTCATCCACCAGTGCAGCCTTAGGACACCAACAGCAAGAACAAAGGCGACTTCAGGACTGGATTCTCACAGTGCTGCTGTTGTCGCCTGGTCCTTTAGATTTGTTTGTGTGTTTTCCACATCTTTCTAATTATGCTGATATTTACTACTCAACAGCTGCAGTCTGGGAAGGAAAGCGGTGAGCGACAGCTCTGCAGCTGACTACTGCCTTGTGCCTTGGCTGCTTGTCAGCAAGGGCTGTTGCTGGCTGGGGTAGAGCTGTGCAGCCATTGCCTTCAGTGGGCTGAAAGGTTGGTTGGAGTTACCCGTGAGGTAGCCCCCTAAAAGTTCTCCTAAAAAAAAAGAGTACTTGCATGATTTTGGTGGCAAGAACTACCTGTTGTCCTGGCAAATGACTGTGAATTTCTGAGAAGGGCTTGTCTGAGGAATGGGATCTGTCCTAGTGAAAAGCTCCCCCAGAACAAATGCTGGGGCAGTTTCTGGAGAGATGGTGTTATCCTGACTCCCAGTCCTGCATCGTCTGCTGTGTGTCAGTCTGAGTTTCATTGTTTTCCCTTAAGTGTTTCTGAAGATTTCAGGGTGCGCTGGCTTCACAGCACCCTTCCAGCTATGTGCTGGGTCTGGGAAAGCATCTGAAGGTGGTCTTGGAAATGCTTCTTGTGCAGAGTCCTTCATCCTCTGTTCCCTGAAGCCCAGCTCTGGCGTGATGCTGACACTAAAACGGGCCTGGATCGAGTGATGGAATGTTTTTTTGGCCTTAAACTGTAAACTTCAGAGTTCAGTAATGATTTGCCACTTGATTCTGCAGTAAAGCCTGTTTTATCTTTTAAAGCAGATTCACGCTCTCATGACTCTCTTTTCAGGGGTCACTGCCCTAATTCAGGAGCTCTTAAATTTGCTTGATAGCTGCTTCCAGTTTCCATTTCCAGTCGCAGGATTGCAGAGGCATGGCAAGAACAGTATGCTCTGCATAGTGCAGATATGGGAGCAAAGTGGTCGGATGTCTGAGCTGTGCACGGAAGGGGCATCTAGATTTATGTTAAACTTGGCTCTGATCTGAGCTCTGGAAGTGGGTTTCACCCCTGCTTCTGTGTGCAAAGATGAAAGTGATGAAGTTAATGACAATTTATACCTGTTTGCTTCAGGGAGATGTGAAGATGTGTTTGTAAAATACGTCTGCAGAAGACGCATGTCCTGAATTGCCAAGTATCAGGCAGTAATGTGAAATGGGCTTTGAAAAGCCTGGAGAGTGATGCTGGGCGCTGCGTCCTTATTCCTGCGTTGCTTTCTGAGGTGTCGACCTTCCGAGCCCCATTTTTCCTTAGCAGCATTAGACACGAATTATCCCCGGCTCTGGTGGTTGCAGGCTGTTTGCCAGCACACAGCTTTGTACCGAAATCTCTGGGCTGGCATACAGTAATTGGTTGTTTTTTAATTTCTTCCTTTTCTTTAAACAGGACTTCAAATGCTACAGCTTTGCCACAGGGGTATAATTACATAAGCCATAGAAACGTACTTCAGTGACCAGTCAAATGACTTTGTTTTTGCCAGTAGTTTAAGCTTGCCATTTATTAAGCTGTTGAAGGAATATAATTGAAATTCATTGGGGAGTTTAATTTTATCAAGCCTGCTATAACTGCATGCTCTTGCTTTGTGTCTGTGTGCATTTGGGTTGCCTATAAATGGCTTGTTTGCTTTCATAAAGGAATTAGCACAAAAGTGCAGCTGTGTAAGGAACAATCCCTGATCCCTGCCCTGTGCTGGTTGGGGTGCAAAAATATTGACATAACCATGTGCAGAAGTGGCCTCTGAGTATATTAGTTGGTAAAAAAGTTTTATATTTTTATTAATTCTGCTGCAGTCTTTTGCCTCATTCTATTTTTGAGCATTAAAAGACACTGGAGGTCCGACACGATCAAGAAGGCTTTAATGGCTGCTCAGCCGTTCATGGCCGCAGCACTGGCTGGTGCTGGGGAGGTGTTTGCCCTGCAGCACCGCGCTGCAGCCTTGTCAGGTCTTGCGGTCAGCAAGAAACTCTCTTGCTTTATCTCCCTTTAGGGCTTTCCAGCTCCATTTTGCATGGTTTCCAAATGAGGAGCTTGCCTGCTGGCCATGCAGGTGTCAGCTTGATCTGGGGGTCTGCCTGTGGTCTGGCACATGGGGCTATGGAGCAGAAAAGCAGAGCTTTGCACTGCAGAGAGCCTTCTGCAAGACAGTGCCTGGTTCCAGCTATACCCCCCTTTCCCTCGTGCTTGTCCGTGTCTGCACCGAGACCCTGCACTGCGTGTCCCCAGACAGATGGCACCTGCGTTTCGCCCCTTCTTCCTGCATGTAAGTTGTGAGGTCCGACGATGCTTTCTGGCACTCTGAAATTGGAAGGGAGGAGTCGTGGGACTTGCACTCCTTTAGATGTGGCAGGCCTCTCCGCTGGGATTTCTATAACAAGCAAATCCGGGGAGGAGTTAAGGCATCTCTTGTCTGATCTGAAGACATGAATTAGCAGGAACCTTCTCCACCAGCTCCTGCTCTGCGGAAAATGCTGCCTCGACATTAAAGCCTGGATGGAAATCTGCGGTCTGTCATTTTGTGGCTGTCCCGGCTTTTAGGTGTTGTGGCTCATCTGCCATCCAGGAAATTGGCGTGCTGATCATGCATGCTGTCTTATCTTACGGCTGCTAAATATGTAATCACCGCTATCCCCATGGAAACACAGGAACTTTTTTTTTCTGTGCATGATAGTGCCTAGTCTGGATTTTGATGCTTTGGCAGTATTATTCCTTAAACCAGTGACCTTAGCTGTGAAAGGTGAGCATGTGGGCACGTGCCCAGTTACAGAGAGCTGGACAGTAGCTCTTGCTTTGGGGTCTTTTGCTAATCGGGTTCAGGTACCCATTTTCACCTTGTTCCCTTGCAAGTGGGGAGGGCAGTGGGACGGACGCTGTGGATGGGCTCAGTTCTGCTCCACAGACTGAGCTGGGGGCTGGCGGAAGGGGGGCTGTATTATCATGCTAGGGTTTTGCTTAAGTTGGACTTCTGAGTAATTTTAAAGATTTTTCTCTGGTCTGAGTGAATTGGCTCTTGCTGTTCTTCTTTGTCTGGCATCCCTGCAATTCTTCATGTTAAAAAACCAAGCTGTTAGGGGCTGTTAACATGGGCTGAGCTCAGCAGTACAGATGTGCTGCTCTGTAGTGCAGTCTCCTTCCCTTTTCTTTTAATCAAACTTCACGGTCTTCTAATTACTTTCTAGTGATTGTGCTTCACTCTGTTGACTCCATCCTTGAAAGGGCTAAGCCTACACGGTTTGCGCCAGAGCTTCTGGGCTTTTTGGCAGAGTGTCATAATGCCAGTCCTCCTCAAACTTTTCTGAGGTGCAAGTGAAAGGGCGGATCACAGAGCAAAGAGACTGCCCTAAAATTACACAAGAAACCTACAATGACAGTGCAGGAGGCAGCTTTGAATTCTCAAATTTTATCTGTAAAACATGGAAGAAGAACCCTTCACCTTATTTCACAGTCTTGTAGGGGTAAATGCGTCAAAGACAGTTGAGAAAGTAAGTTACTACAGTTCTGATGACCATATAAATACATTGTATTCCAGGCTTGGGGCTGATGCTGTAATACAAACAGGCTCCCCAGATTCGTGTCACCTCAAAGGCTCCAAATGCCTTGTGTGATCTGCAGCTGCAGAGAGTAAGTGCCAGGTTGTTTTTTATGGGTGTGTTTTGTTCGAGGATACTGCTATAAGCAGTATCCCAAACTGCCTTCAGAGTCCGTGCAGAGCAGAGAGGAAATCTGGAGGGTTGTGCTGTGCCTTGAGGTTTTTCTGCTTAGTAAGAATAACTTGATTTCCACATCTGAGATGTTGAAAAGGACTGAATGAAATATTAGGAGGTAATTGGTGGGGAAGGAGGCTTTGTTAAGCAGCCTTTTTTTCTCCTTAAAATAGGAGCATCAGTTATAGGGGATCTACTGCACTGTTTAGAACAGTGCTGCAACTAAATCATGCTTATAAGAGCCTTGGGATACCAGGAGCATGAATGCAACTAGCAAGTTTGTTAATCAGTCTGTTCTGCTCTATGTACAGGGTTATTCGGAAACATTGATAACCAAGGGGGTCCAAGGCCACCTGTGGCTGCTTTTGCAGTGGACATGAGCTGTTTCTCCTTTGCTTACTGGAATGTTTAAATTCAAGAACAAAATTTTCACATGGAAGTGTTCAAATTGCCACATCTGCACCGAAATGCTGAATAGGTCGTTCCTCCACAGAGGTGCTGAGCCACTGCAGCTCCAGTCGATTGCAACAGGAGTCGGCAGTAACTCAGCACTTCTGAAGCTGCTGAAGGGCTTGCATGGTGTAGGTGCCTGCCTCTAGGCAGAGAAGTTGAAAATGCTGGCTTGAGTTTGCATAGCAGAGGAGCATGAAAAAATAGCAAGAAGTGAAGCAGGGCAGAGAGAAGAACAAGCTCCTGGTAGCCTACTGGTAGACGTAAATTTTATGGGAGATGAACTCTTTCTCCCTAGCTGTTCTTAGGGCAGTAAGTCAGCAGATGTGAACACCAGTGCTATTAAACCAGTAGTGGTGATTCAGTGCTCGGGAGTTAGGAGCGTGGCTGGCTCATAGCTGGGTGTTGCATCGATCTCATTTGATAGGATAGTTCCAGCCCAGTGAATCACAAGCGCTTGCTTCTGATTTCCCCCACCCGCAATGGCCTAATCCTCCTCCTCTTGTTAATTGGTGGCAAAATTCTCATTACTGTGTGCACAGTAAAGTTGCTTAAGACACACCTTTTGCTGCCATTGTGTTATCCTACCAGGACTGGTCGGATTGAGCTTGCAATAGAGGATGGGGAGAAACCCCAACTTTTGGTCCCTGTGTCAGACACAACTTTTCTAATCCAGCATTCCTGATGAGTCTACCTGGAGAAAAACCTGAGGAAAAATTGTTGTTATCAGGAATGGGGCAGCTGTGGTCTTGCAGGACAGTGAACCTTTTCCACTGCTTTGTGAAATAACGTGTATGCATAAAAAGGAGCAAAGCTCCTCCCAGTAGGACTGCCTTGATACTTGTCCTTCTGGGAGCGTCACGCATCCCAGCACAGGGGCAAATATTAGCAAGATGGGGCTAGCAGGAAATCTTGGTTTTTTGGAGAGCATTGCCTCAATGCACCTGGACTTGCACGTAGCAAGTCTTTCTCCTCCTATAGCAGGAGGGAGCTCTAAGAGAGAAAGTGTATAGGTGAGCACTTGATAATATGATAGGCTTTGTACTGAAGCAGCAGTATCCTCAGAAATGCCCTGGTATATGCCTTGCTCTTATTCCTCCTCCTTTGTAAACTAAGAGGTGAAGAACGGACATAGTGGGAGCACAAGACGGTGCTGCTTTATGTGGAGGCTGTCTGGCACTACACTGAGGTGCATCAGGGTATTAGTATTTCTGTACAAGCATATGCAGTGGTTATATTTTAAAGCCATAACTAAATGTGCTTGGAAGCCCTGATTCCGTGTATTGCTTCCTTCTCTTCTTCCCCTCCCACACCTTGTTTATCTTTTGCCATTTGCTCTCCTTTATGTGCGCAACTGCTTAATTCTCTCTGCAGACTTTTTTCAGTGCATGCAGCTGCATGTTGGTCTGGACATCAGACTTCTCTTAACTGGGGAAATAATTTGGCTCATAGAGATCTGCTGCTTTCATCGACGTAGTCCCCCCTCTTCAAATGATCTCCAGATCATTTAAAGGGAAGCGACATCTTCAAGCACTTTTCCAAACCTCCACTGCCAAATCAACACTTGCTCAGGGAATTATCCCCTGAAAGAAAATGAGAGCTCATTTGGTAAATGATAAAAGCGGTGCTGTGGCCGTGGCCGTGTTCACAGGTAGTCAGGCAAGGGGAAAGCGTTAGTTGTTCTGCAGGGACTTGTTAGTGTTTGCTCGCTCCCCTCCTTGCTCTTTGGTGGGAGATGAGAATTAGGGCTGTTCAGCTATGGATATGATTCATGTTGACTGTAAAACAGGAAGCAATTTTTGATCGAAGGAAGATGAGCATTTCGGGGATACCAATGATACTGTTCGTTTGGAGTCGGTATCTCCAGTTTGTGGTTTTGGTTGCTACCTGGATATTGGTCCAGTTATGTTTTTTTCTTCTGTTTTGTGGCTGGTACCCCAATATCTACTTGGGAATATGTGAATTTATGCAAGTGTCAATCCAGAATTCAAGATGCATCAGATCTCCACGTAGGCATGTATTTTGGCATCCTGTTTTTGAGTTGTGGGTGAACGCTTCAGACCTTGCTCCACACCTGCAAGGGCTAGATTAGCTATTTCATTCTAAAGAGCTCTTTTTTTAAGGGCACATGACTACATGAAAACTTCATCTGTTGCCTTGCTGATCTATAAGATTTGACAATCAGAAAACCATGCAAATTTGGCAGCGTGGCACAAGAACAAATTACTGCAGCTTGGTGAATGTGTTTTGAGGGGCATTGCTTTCTCTGGCTGAGGACACTTTTATGCTGATGTGTCAGCAATTTCTGAGACATTAGTACAAGACAGAGGCTGTCTGGACACAGGGACAATAAGGTGGCAGCAATCTCTGTGATTAACTGGATTTCTTTGTATCTGGTTCTGGTTTAATAATACATCAAAGCTTTGGTTCTCCTGCCTTTATGCTTGTTGAAATTGTCTGATGCCTAAAAAAATAAACCTTTATGTTCAGTCTTGCCTTTGGTTTCATAACAAAAGGAGTTAACTTGGTGACACAGGGACAGTACTTGGTCCAAACTCCGGGCTTTTGACCTATGTCACACCTTTTATTTCTTTTTCTAGCAGCAGAGGCAGCTGATACTATTTAAGTTGGTAATAATATGTGAAGCATGCCTGGAAACATCTGATAACTTGCTTCATTCTTTTGATAAGAGAGCAAGGCAGAAAAAAACAGAGCTTAGTGTAAAGTTTATTAAATGGCAGAGCACGTTTAATCTTCCCACCCCACGTATTCAAGCCAGAATTCAGCATTTGTCATCAACAGTGTCCCCGGCAGCATTACTTAAAACCGATTTGTCTTCACCACAGCAGGTTGTTTTACTCTTTCTCAGATGGACACAATGGGTTGTTTGTTCCTTCTCCTTGGGCAGCTGAATAATATGTGCACAAACCCACCTACTTCTGTGTGCTTCAGAATTCATGAAAATCAGCAAGTTGCACAGCTACCCATATTGACAGTATGGTAGCACACTGTCAGCGCTAATATTCGTTAATAGGCATTGGCAACTGCTTGTGTTTCAAAATGGAGTATTCTATAATTCCCAGCAAAATGACAGATGAATGTAAAGAAGGTGCAGCTTGAGGGACAGGTATATGAACACGTAAAGCACGTACATAAGCACTTACATGCCCGTTGTTGAATTCTTCTCTCCTTATCTCCCCCATGCCTTGGCACTTCACTGCACTTTATTTTAATGAATTTTAAGGATGGTTGCAAACTTCATGAGAGCTGGATCCAAGTCCTGAATAGATAGATTGTCATAAACCCCTACCCAAGTAGTAGTAGTAACAGAAGCTATTATGTTACCCCAATTGCACACACTTTATATTTTCTGGCTTTTCTCCATGATTTTAATGGTTTTCCACATCTACTGAACTATCATATGAAAAAATAAAATAAATTGGCGCCTCTACTGAAGCGGGGTGAAAGACTTCCTTATGAATTATAGTTCTTCACCATAGCTGGTAAGCTCAGAGGATAGCTGAGAGGTTGATGTGCCTCTTTTTCTTCTCTGCTTTATGCCGCAGAAGTACAGGGAAGAGGGTTTTCAGCTGCCAGCCCAAAATACTGCAGTGAATTCATTTTGAAGCCGTGAGCTGCACCTAAGAGCCCTGAGTCTCAGTGCTGCCATGTCCATTAGATTTCTTCCCTGTTACTTGCAGGGAAAGATTAAGGATCTAGACTCATCCTGGCAGTTCGAATGACCATGTGCGCTCACGTTTCTGCTCATGTAGTTGTTTCGGTTTCCACTCTAGCTTTCTCAGACATGATCTTTTTATCTAGGCTGAAATTGAAGGTAGTAATTTGCCTGCTCCTGTGCTTGAGAGAAAAAAGCCTTTTCAATCATAGACATAAAGAAAACCGGGGAGGAATGCAGGAGTGAGTGCTGCTTTCTTATTTTGTGGGGATGTTTTCTTAGACTAGAGGAGCTGGCCTTTTCCCAAGGGAATGAGGCTGCCCTTCGTATTTGTCTCTCGAGAACAAGAGTCCTCACACGCACTAAAGCATTTTAAAATGGAAAAGTATCTTTTTTGGCTTTCTTCACTAAAACCACAGGACTTTGTTCCAGAGGATTCAGCACCTGTATGTACATTTGTTTTCCCACACTTGACGTTCTGCTTTATATGCAAGTTTTGGACTTCATGTCAAAATCTGTGGCTTGCATTAGGATGAAGATCAGTCAGGACAATGTCTCCTTCTGGCCCTCAAAACCCGTTTTTGGAGGGCTGGCATTTTTGAAAGTGTTTTGTGAGGCTGCTTTTGTCTTTGAGATACGTAGCTGGGAAGGTAAAGCCATTCTAAGTAAAACCCCAAATCTGCTTGGCTGTATCAGGTAGCAGAAGCAGATGCTGACCTGTGTTGACAAAGCAGATTAGTCCTGTAGCTCCTCTGTGATACATGGGGTGAAGCACACGCATTACTACGCGAAAACATTTTCTGTTGTTCCTTTGAGTTTCTTCGTGAGCGCTCATAGTATTGTGGTGCCTTCCTATACAAATGGCTGCACCTCCCTTAGAAAAAGGTGTCTATGGCCAGTGTGCCATAGGGTTTGTCTTCCCTAAAACCAGTGGAGTAACAAGATAAACTAGCAAGACTGATGTGGGTGATTCCTTGCACAAGTAATTCCTATCGCCTCAAGTTTGCAATACTGCCAGTGAGCGGTTCAGAGGATGGTGCTCTTTCTTGGGAATGGGATTTTCTGGGTTTTACTGAAGGGCTGATTGGATACAAAGGATGTTAGAGACTAGTAAAAACAGAGGAAGATTGTAAGTCATTTCTTTCTGTTAGTTTGACTGGTATATTTATATGTAGTGACGCAGATGTGAATGTATATGGGGGATGTAAATGGCGTTGGTCCAAGATAACTGCTTTCCTTGTGAAGGTGAGTGAAATTTTCCCTACCTCTCTTACCTGCTGAGGAGTGGAATTGCGCATGACAAACACGGGTGCTAAGAGAAAACTAGCAATACTAGATTCAGTCATGTCTTTAAATAAAAGACAAAAATAAAACTGTCAGTCAAGTTCATAGCTTATATTTAGCGCGTCCATTTGAAGATCTGCAGCTTGAGTGTATCTCAAACCGATGCAGAGGAATGAATAAGAAACTGTAGCACAAATTAGTGCAGGATGACGTTCTGTTCCATGTGTATCATGAAAGCGTTTGGCACTGCGAGCTCATTTTGATCTCACTTGTTGTGTCTTCTGCCTCCTACCAGCCTGGAAGAGAGCTGGAGCTGTGCCTTAGCCAGATTAACACAACATGAATGATCTCTGGTTGTCTGAGGGTTTATCTAACTTAACTTTTGTGACTGCAAGAATTTCTTAGACGGGGTTCCCCCAGCCTACTGCCAGAGCTCAGTGATTCACTGGGAGTAGAAATGATGCAGCTCCTAGTGAAGTCCCTTCTTATCTTACTGGGAAAGAGACGCTGTGGTACAGCAACACCTGAGGTGGGAAGTGGAAGATCCCCACACTTACAGGCTGAGACTAGGCACCGTGTGTGCGAAGGCATTTGGTTCGTTTTGAGATGTGGTTACTCATGCAGATTTTCAGAGGTACTGAAGCGCCTGACTCCTTTTCCATCTCTAGAAGGGGCGGATGCTTTGGAAACCTCACAGTCTGCACTGTTAGCAACCCTGCCTACCTTTAAAAGTCTGGCCGCTGAGTTTTACTTTGGAAGCTGGCTGGCTGGCAAGTAACTGTGGAAAAGCGCTGCTGTCGGTGAGGCGGAAGCAGCTTTAAGTTGATTTTCCCCTTATATCAATGACTAAAACATACCTTCCCCCAGTCTAATTTCTGGGAGGTTCTCCTTAAGCCTTGTTTGCTCCATGGCTTATAGCTAACATGCCATGCTGCAACCTGAAATTAACTCAGCCATGTCAGGGTAAACAGATGGCCATTTCCAAGGAGAAGATACTAAGCACTCCGTACAGGTTTTGCAGCATGGTGAAAATCCAGGTAACGGAAACAGCCAGAAGTGAAGGCTGAATTATATTGGATTCCTGAGTCATCAGCTATTGATGCAGAAGATCCTGCTACCTACGCTTTTGTGGTGATGCTGCTAAGTAGCATTTCCAGCCCTCTGGGCAATGACATCAAAGGAAAGTGAAGATAAAAACAGACCACTGTTGACTTTGAGAGAAATGTTATATTTATATGGGCATATGTTGAGGTAACTGAAAACTTTGAGTGCTTAAATGAAAGTTTGCTGGTCCTCAACCTTAAAAAACAAAACAAAACAAAAACCTCATACTCAGGGTTGTATTCTCTTTTCCAAAATCACAGAGCTGGTTTTGGGTGTCAATGATTCTTAGCAGAGGAGAGCTTCTGAAATGAAGGAGCTGCTCTGGGAGGGACAGGGCCTGCTGTGCCCAGGCAGGACAGGAGAGTTGCCAGAGTTGCCCCTCAGTCATGAGAGCCTCCCCAGAGCAAGCGCAGGGACAGACCTTATCTCTCCTGTGGACATCCGGGTGCCTGTGTAGGCTGCTGGGTTTGGGTCAGGTCCAGTTCCCAGTTTGGGTGGAAGCTTTAGTGTACTTGTGTCCCTGACTCAGGCACTGGAACAGCTGCTGGCGCTCACCACCAGCACAGCAGTCCATGTGCTCTTCCCTCGGCTGGAGATGCTCACCACTGGGTTTTCCAGCCCCTTCAGGCAGTTGATGTAAAGAAACACCACGGCTTATGCAGGATTTCTAAAACAAATAGGGCTGTGCTTCGCAAAGCATGCCTGGGCTGCACATCTCTGATGAAAACAAGCAACCAAACTAGCAAAGCTGGTTTCCTCTTGCTTTCTCTTGCAGCAAAACTCCCTGGAGTCTGGCACGATGGGAGCTGTGAGGTTTCCTGTGGCTGGGACATGCCTCTCTTGGATTCTTTGCTGTCTAATAAGGTCCACACTTGTGTTACGGCCTTTCCCTCAGCACTGCTGCAGACAGGCTTTCCTCTTCTATCTAGCACCCATTTGAACAGACCTTATTTCAGTTTAGTACCTTTGAAATCTCCAGCTTTGACATTTGGTGAAAATTAGCCAATAGTTCAAAAACTTGTATGGTGGGGACAGATTGGGTAGTGTGATTGCATAAACCACCTTTCTCTTTAAAGCTAGGCCCAAAGCAGGGGATCTGCCAGTATTTCTCTCCCAAATCCTCCCTGCCCTGACTGTGGGAAGAGTGTGATCATCTCTTCCATGCTCCACTTGCTGCTGAGCAATTGGAGAGCAAGAAAACAAGCAAAGCTTCTCATCTTAGTAAGAGCTTAGTTCCTTCAGTAGGTCACAGCTCCTCTTCCATGCCGTGCAGATTCAGTGACTCATGGCTTGGCCTCATCTACCTGAATGACAGCTCCCTGGCTCACGGCCAGTTCACTGCTCTTGGCAGCTGCCGTGTAACTGGAGGAACATCTAGGTGGGTGACCCTGGATCGTGCTTCATCTCCTAGCGCATGCACAATTTCTACAAACACCTCCTGGGCATCTCAACCCTGTAGTGAGGTTAAACAGTGAAATGTGGTTATAGGGAAGAGAGCAATTAAAAATTCACATTCCCCAAACACTCATATTACAGTGCCAGATCTGCATGAGACAGCAGTGCATAGATGTACCTACCAGCCTTCTTGCAGCTCCATCGTGCACCAGACTCTTGATCCTACACTCACAGTGAATAGCGCCTAAGTCCATGAGTGAAGTTGCTGTTTAGAGAGCAAAATACTGTTTGGACTCTTTGGTATGATAGGAATTGACTGCTTTCTATGTCAGGGGATCATTCTGTGATTCATCAAAGTACTCATTTTAGCAGAGGAGGAGAAGGCAAAATGGCAAAGAACTTGATGGCAAATAAATGAATGGTAGCTTCCCTCTGTTGGATTTATTCAGTTCTTTGAGATATAAATGTATTCTTGATGGCCAAAGAAATCGGTCATTCTGCATTAGGAAGCTTGATTGATGTTTTCAGCAGGCCTTTATTAAGGGCTGTGTAAGTGGATCTTGAAATAACCTACAGGGAAAAATACAACGTGGTGTAGTTCATTTAATGCATGACTACTCAATTATGTTTTTGTTCATTTTGCTTGTGTTGCTACTTAAGGAAATTTTAATCATTCAGATTTATGAAAAATAAGTTACTTCATCCCTTGAAAACACCCATTGTGTGACATTCATCACCACCAAACTACTGCAACTTGAGCCATGTCTGAATTTTAATTACTGTGTTGTTGTATTTCAAGTTGATATCTCTCTTTCTGTGACAAGATCAGATGGGTTTAATTATGGAACAAGATCCTCCTGTGGTTTAGAGATAGTGCTTGCCCCAGTGATGTTGAATGTGAAGCATGGGGCTTCTTGTCTTCCTCAGCGGCCTCCGTGCTCTGTGCAGCTTGCCATCCCTGCAGTGAAGGTGGTGAGGAGGAAGGGCTGCTCAGCAGAGCTCAAACAGTGAATCATAAAATAGAACCATAGAATATCCTGAGTTGGAGGGGACCCACAAAGATCATCGAGTCCAACTCCTGGCTTCACACAGGACCACCCAAAAATCAGACTGTGTGTCTGAGAGCGTTGTCCTAACGCTTCTTGAACTCCGGCAGGCTTGGTGCCGTGACCACTTCCCTGGGGAGCCCGTTCCAGTGTCCGACCACCCTCTCCATGAGGAACCTTTTTCTAACATTCAGCCTGAACCTCCCCTGTCACAGCTCCATGCTGTTCCCTCGGGTCCTGTCACTGGTCACCATAGAGCAGAGATCAGCACCTGCCCCTGGGAGAAGGTACATCAGCGTGGGGTGGAACAGACTTGTATATTGAGTTATTCTGCATTGAAAATAATAGCAAATGCTCTAGATTTGGGCTAAGATGGACATACTGGAGTCTGAGGTCTTGTCTGTGATAATGTAGGTACATTAGTGCAGTATCTTGAACTGGAATAACAAAGAAGACTTTTGGTCTGGAAACTGGGTACACTCATAGTCGTGGAGAAGGCTGTTTTGTTCCTAACCTTCCAGTGGGATTTGAATCTTGGCAGTGAGTGAAGAAAAGCTTGTGCAATAACCAGTGGGTTTCCTAACACCTTCTCTGTTGCTCCCCTTCTTGATTTATAACAACTCCTAAGATCAGAGGTCCTTTTGTGATTTTCTTCTGTTCTTTGAGCAGCTTCCACCCCCTCGCTCTTTGTCTGATCAAAAAAACCATGTTGCTTACTTACTGACATAGGTCAACGACAGCAGGAAAAAAAATGGTGACTAAGCCAATTAATTGCTCCCAGAACAAAGCCTGCAGACCGTCTCTCGAAGTGTGAGCTTTGTAAAGCCTAGGGCTCAGCAGAACAGTAGAAGTCCATATTGCAATGGAGATCTATCTTTCCCAGACTGTCCTGTGCTCTCTTCTTTATCCTACCAGCAGTGAAGCCACAGTTTCAGACAATTTTCCTCTAAATTCTTCAAGTGCTGCAGGGAAAGGAGCACAGGCAGCCTATGTTTTGCAAGAAGCCTCCTGAAACAACTGCTGGAGAATGGCTGCTGCTGCTGGAGACAGCTGGTGACTGGAGGCCAGGTTCTGCTGGGGATCTGTGCACCACATCGGATGCAATTAACTGTAGTTCCCTAGTCGTGCTTAAAAAACCTAATTCATATTCATCCTCCGTACAGGGCTGAATTTTATTTTTCAGGTTGTCACTTCCTTTTCCAGCTTTTACACCATTAGTTGGGTTGATCTGTGAGTGAGGATGTCGGGCTGCTGGTGGTTTGGGTCAGACCCTGCTGTCCTGTGGGACCATGCTGTTTCTGATCTCCTCGCTGCTTTCTCACCCCGTAGAGTGTGCAGACAGCAATACCTGGTGGTTTTGTTCCTGTTTCTTTCTGCTGTGAATGAAGCTAAGTCTTGGCTTGAAAGCAAAGTCTTGTATATTGCTGAAGGCTGTGCTCGCTTTGTCCTCAGCATAGGTTTAAAATGTTCTTTAACTGTTACGAGCTGTTTATTCTACTAGGGACTTGCTGGAAGAGCACTAAATGTTCAGACCTGTCTGGGTTATGTGAGGCTGGAGAGAATTACTACCTTGTGCTTTGTCCTGCAAAGCTGAGATGCAATAAAAGCTAATATTGATACTGACTTTCTTTAGAAAGTGCTTTGAGGTCTATTTGTGAAAAGCAGCAAGTAGGAGCCAGGTGGAATTGTGCCCTTCTAAGAGTCTTTTCTTCTCTTATTCCTCAACAACGGTAGCTTAGTGATTCCCTATCAGGTCGACTCATAGCTTAGTGATAACCTGTGTTCTCTAGTTTTTATTCCACCTGTGATTGTCGTAGTTCAACATTGTACGTGTTGGGTTTTTTTAAAATCTTCTCTGAAGATATTCCAGTGTTTTCTGTGACCTAAATACATTTTAGAGAGGGTTTTCTGATGGTGCTAATCACAAGTGTTTGCTGGCCTGGAGAACAAGAATTGCGTTGCGTGGGTGAGGCTATAAGCTCTCATTAGTATCTTCGTGTCTTGCATTATACTACCAAAAGTCCTGGGCTGCATCGCACCTGAAATTTTTGTCATTCATCCTGATTTATCCTGAAAAGAACAGACTTTTCATTGGACTCTTCAGGAAGCATTAAGCCATATTTACCACCCAAGTGAACCGCTTTAGCCTCTGTCTTATGATCATGCTTGGAAGCATTTTGAAATATGACTGGCAGAAAGGGCTTTCACAGGTGGTGAATGAGAAGCCTCATCTGTATCCTTGGTGTGTTTGACTGGAGTGGAAGTGGATTGCTAACATACCTCAAGGATATCTCTCAGTTCACAGAACTTTGCTTTCCCGTAGAGCTATAAACACTTCTGTTCTACACGGGTTTGTTATCCTGGAATTGCTGAAAAACTTAAAACAAACAAACAAACAAAAACAAAAAGTACAGAACTGACAGAAGTCTTTTATGTTAAAGGCTCAGATAACGACATTTTGTCTTGTTTCCTTTCAGAGTTGGATGCTGCTGATGGTGCAGGCCTGAGTTCTCAGGCACCTGCACCAGTCATGTTTTTCCACAGCAGAGGAACTTTCCCTTTGGAAAGGGAAAGCCCTTTTTTTCAGCCCAGTCACACCAGTGTGGTCCGAGCCCACAGGCAGTACAGACCTCGCTGGAAGTGTCTTATCTGCCCTTTTTGAGTCATCTGAGTGTTTAAACTTCTTTCTTGATGAAAGGTAAAAGCAACATCTGACCGTGTATTTTCAGTTGTCGACTTGGCCACTTACTGCTTGAAAGGAAGGATGAAGTCAGGAGTATTCCTGGGGATGGAGGTGGTATTGATATTGCCCAGCCTTAACCTTGTTTGGTTTTGGTGGGCCTCAACACAAACGCACACAGAGGAAGATCCAAGACTATTACTCATTAAGGTCTCGTACTTTGGAGGTGTCTTTTGATGATCCAGCCTTGTATTGTTCTGAGAGTATTTGTTCTTCTCCAGGCCCTTAAAAGAGGAAGATTGTGTAGGTTTGTTTTTTCATTCCAGCTAGTGATTTCACAATTTTCATTTTCTGTAAATCTTTGACAGCTGTGATTTTGCTGCTTTATTTTTTTAAATTCTATTTTAATACTTATCCTGCACAGCAGTTGGTGAGGACAGGACACAAATAAATGATTACAGCCTGTTGGGTTTTCATGAGGCCTGGCCATTTTGCAATCTTTGGTTGGCTGTTTCCAGAGAACATGTTTATGGACTCTGCCAGTTACTAGAACGGCTCCTCTTCCCTTTTCTTTTCCTCTCCTTCTCCATGGGGAAACAGGGAATGAACAATGCAGTAAAACATAAACTGAAATGGTGATTAGAATTTCATGTGAAGTGGTATTTAAAATGATTCTGCACTTGATTCATCTACATTTCAAAGCAAAGAGGGTAGGGCAGGGGCAAATCTTTTAGTTCAGATATTAAAACCTGCCTGTGGCACAACATTTCCTTTCACTTCCAAAATTTCTATCCAGTCCAAGACAATTGGAAATGGAAAGATGTTGTCTGTGCCCTCAGGCTCTTACTTAGAACTACTTGAACTTCTTCCTATGTCTGCTTGTGGAAAGGTTTTCCCAGCATGTTAGATGTGTTGTATTTGTTCCCATAGACTTTAAAGGCCTCTTTAAAACACAGACCACTGCCATGTTGAAGCTTTTTTAATTTGACTAAGCTGATAGCTAGCACTGGTCTCTGGTAGCGGAAACCTCTGAACCATTACTAAAATGCCAGCTTTTTTCCTGATACAGTTCTGTCCTATCCTATCCGCTTTCCTCAGCACAGTTCATCTTGCTTAAAAAAACTTCTGAGTTTAATAACCGTGAGAGCTATGCCAGAAGAGGATATGTCTTGATAATGGGCTTTACCTGGCTTCTGGCTCAAACTCTCCTTTTACCCATCCTGAAACGTACGGGCTCAGAAGTCTGGATTTGAGAATCAGGATTTGAAATTTGTGGTATTATCTGAGGCTGTGGGCTGTGATTTACCTGCACCAGAAGCTTAACTGCTGAGGAGTTTAACTCTGTTTAGTGTTGGTAATTCTCTTCTCCCCACCCTGAGAAAGGACTGACAGATTTCTCCCATGGTGGCAGCTCAGCATGAAGAGTCCCTCCAGGATTCAGGCCAAACATAGAGAGGGTGCAGTGATGCATTGGCAGGGCTTTGTTCTGCGACTGCTTGTGTTTGGGGTTGCTGACCCTCAGGCCAGGTACATGAAGGGTGGCAGATGTCAGAGATCGCCAGAATAGCACAAGTGCTTCCTAAAGAAAAAAAAAAAATTGAAACACAGGTTTTTATTTCACACTGTCTTCTTGACATACTCCTGTGTTGAGCCATGCTATCCGGTGGAATATGAGGCTGGTCGAAGCAAAGGGCCATCTTGCCAGCACTGTTTCTCCCACAGCACTGATTGTGCTGCTCAGGGAAGAGAAACAGGGCCTGCATACATACCCTGGAGTGTCCTCCCAGAGCCAGAAGTGTAAGAGATGTCCTGAACAGAAGATGTCATCTGGAGCACCATGTTCACCAGTGAACTCTTCTTCCTTGAATCCATCTCTTCCTTGTGCATATTGGCTTCTGCATTATTTTCTGGCCATGCTTCTCTCATCCACATACACAATCATTTGCGTTTTTAAATGGAAAACTTAGTGCTCTCAGATCGCTTCGTTGCCTCCCCTGCTTCACACATCATGAGACAATGAATAATTCTTCTTTAATCACCTTGGCCATAATAATTTATCCCTTAATCCCACACTGAGCCATTGCTTCTTGCAGTTGAATTGCCCATGTCTATTCAGTTTTCCACACCTTGGATCACCCTTGGGCCCCTTCTGTGAGTTTCTTACAATTCGATTCCAGCCCATTTGGTAGCCTTGGGATGGTTAGATCATGAAGTACTTGGCAGCTGGGTGTGTGCTGGATTTGTGCACTGGGGTAATGAGATGTTCTCATCTCCCTGCCTGGTTACTAGTGTTCTCGTGGCATCTTTGAACCTTCTCGAGAACAAAATCAGTGACTCCAAAATCTTTCCTGAGTGGTAATAGTTCATTTAGAGCCTGTCATTCTTCATTCAGAATTAAAATTATTTTCCCCCAGTATGCATTAATTTCCATTTATTGACTTTGTACTTCACCTGCCAGCTCATTACTCAGTCAGCAGGCATTATAAGATCTTTAGGTGGAAAGTGAGTTTATGAATTTTTGGCTCTAAGCAGCTGTTTTCTCATCACCCAGCAAACTTTTTAGGCTGAGCAGCCATACAAAACAGTATTCCTAATGCACACTTTCATGTCACTTGGGTTAATGCTTCCTAGAAATGTCTGGGTGCTAGGTGCTGTACTGAGAGCAAGTGAGAGTTTTGTGTTGAAACTCTGAAGGGATCAAAAGCTGAATAATATGAAGGCACTGCTGCAGGTACAGTACAACCAGTTAAAGTGGCCGGCAAACATCTCCAAAGCCCCAGAACACAGAGGGGGAATGACTAACTCCATGACTTTTGCAGCATTGATTTGACGCCCAGATTTGAGCTGCCTTTGAGCTTGTTTGACACCTTTCACACTGCTGACCCTGCAGGGATCCAAAGCAGAGCCAGTGAGGCTAAGCCCTGTGGAGTGGCTGTAATGCTCCCTCAGTGACAGAGCAATAAAAAAATGTGCATGGGATTGTGGAAAAATGGCCATAACCTTGTTTCTGACCCAAACAGTGACCTGCTCTGCATTATCAGTGGACTTCATTTCTCCCAGAGCTCTGGCTTTTGTTTTGGGTGTTGGTCTGGCAGCTGGATTTAAGGGGCAGTATTCAGAAAGGGCAGAATTCAGTCTGAGTCCATGTCATGCTCACTTGCTGAATAATTACTCATGTTTTTCTTGGGCCTACTAGGCCTGGGAAGAATTTTTATGCTGGCCTACCTTTCCACGGGTTCTTCCTTCGCAGCCTGAAGAGGCTGATTTAGAGCATTTTGGAAGAGCGTTTTTAAAAATAATACTGGCTGACATTTTCAAGGCTGAAACTTTGTGGGTTGTCAATACTGACTTATGTAAAAAAAAAAAAAAAAGTAAAATTCTTGGAATATATTTTGCCCCTTTGCTTGTGCTTATGGGGATTTGTTGTCCAAAAAACAGATTGAATTGGTATGAGAGAGCAGCTTCCTTTTGCTTCATTAGCAAAGGAAGCAAATGAAGCTTCCTTTCAGTTCCTCTGAATGCTGCAGATTTAGTCAACACCTTAACTGCAGGTTCACGGAAAGCTGGCTGCTGGCACATCTACAACACTATCTTGCACAAAATGCCATTTAGGATATACAGAGGTGTTGCTTTTCTTGTCCATAGCTGAGCTAGTTAATATTCCCATGCCATAGGACCTGACAGTGGAGCCTGGGAGAATGAGGGGAGTCAGAGGTAGCTTTTCCTGTAAATGTGTCCTGAATTCATTCGAGAAACTAAACCCACCCTCTGTGCTGAAGGGTAAGTAAATGAACTTCTTTTTCGTTCAGGCTCAACAATGGCTCTTAAATTGTTAATGTGCATTAAATTTAGGTTTGGTGTGCAGACTCACAGACAGCATTCCCCCTCGGATGGGATTATAATGTGGGTCTTTGGTCCTGCTCGCAAATGGAAGCTCTTTGAAAATGGTGAGAACTGAAATGCGTTTCTTCTGCCTCTCTGTTTTGATGGAGTATGGCTTGCTCTCTCCTCCTCCCCTTCCAATCCCCCTGCCACACATGTTCTCAATTACTGCCTGCATTGAAGCTGCAAACATTTCTTGTGCATCTAGCTTTCTATATTGAGCGCTGGAAATATATTTTAGTAATTTGTGGGAGAACTATTATGTCCCATGCTGGGAAAATTGTGTTTATGGTTCCTGCAGGGAAACAAGTTCATCAATTCCAGTCCACAACAGTTTTGTTGTTTCTTCCTCCCTCCTTTGTATCTTGGAGCCGTATCATAAGAACCTCTTGCCCCTGTTGGGTTGAGCCTGGGTTTCTGCTATCTTTGAAATAAAAAGCACATGCTCTGCAGTCTCTGTTTTTCAATGTTGCCCACACACTAATCATTGGTTTTTGACTGAACACAATAATAGCTACTATGTACCCCAAATATTTGGGTTTGGATGTGCAGTAGCACTCCACTTACGAAAAGTCAGTTCCATTTTATTGCTGGTGGGATTTCAAAGTCAATATTCTGCAGCAGAGGGCATTGAAAGAGTAACATAAGGGAGAATCAGACTTGCCAGTACCTATGTGTAGTGCCTGATTTGGAAGGGAACAGGACTTTTTGTTGTTGTTGTTCTCAGCATTTGTATTGTCCTCGTAGGATAATCTTTCTGGATCTAGTCAGTAAAATGTATTCACAAGCCTTTGTTGTACATTAAATCATGCTTTGTTTTCAACTGTAAAGCTTAGGTCCCACACCCACATCTGTAACGTGTTTCTCAACTCAGTTGCTGATTTGTAGAAGACACTTTTGTGGTTAAGGAAAACTGTGTGTTGTACTCCACTTTTCTTTCTTGTGCTGAAAGTAAATTCAGCTCTGATAGTGAAGTGTTGATCTGAGAATACTGTTGCTGCTGTAAAGAAAAAGTTTCTAAATCATAGTTACCTTCTGCTTAATAAATGATGGACTATTTCCAGTGGAAAGAATAGCTTTCGCATCTCTTGTGTGGATAAGTTGGCTCTCAATAGATGGGCTTTTAACAGTACTGGCAGGCTGGAGTAGCGAAGAGAGAAGAGGAAGAGGTGTGTCTGGATCAATTAGTTAATTGTTAGATAATAAACGAATCTTTTTCCAATGCACACAAACTAAGCTTCCTTTTCATTTATTGCTGCAGCTTCCCCTTCTGAGATTTCATTGCAGCATTGTCTCCCAAAGCAAAGAGATTTTGCCATTTCGATGTAAACATTCATTGACCCTCTATGGAGATTTGAAGAATGACTTCCCTGTCATTAACAGTGATAAGACTGTAAACGATATTGTTAAAGACGCTTTGGGGAGAATCAAGCCAAAAGGAACAAATTAAAGCACTTGACTAAGAAGTGATGTACGCTATTGGCATCATCTAAGGAGAAGGAAATTAGTATAGGCAGCACTGCACGTCAAATAATAGTTTTAACTCTGCAAATAATTCTATGATTTTTGAAAGTTTGAGGATTCAAATGCTGTTGCTCTATTGCTTTATTTCAGATGTTTATTCAAAAAATAAAGCTGGAGGAAGAACAGCAATAAAACATAAGTGAAGCGATGCCTGAGATGCTCATTTAATTCCCGTTAGCATACTAAACGAGAGTATCATGAGGTTTGGTTTGGTTTTATATCACCATACTTCTCAACAGGGATGCTTATAGACCTGCTTCACAAATGGAAACTGAGTCATAGCCCGGCCCATAGGACCAGAGTGGAGCGAGGTGTTAGGTTAGTCTCTCTGGAGCTAGTAACATAACTCTGATAGGTTTTTCGTTTTTGTTGTTGATGATTTTCGTGTTTTTGTTTTTAAGAAGTGGATAAGAACTTGGTCTCGTTTTCCTGTTTGTAAATCCAAAGACATTGAGGTCAAAATTAGTGGACTAAAATGATTTCTGATGTAATTTATGGGCTTGCCTAAAGGGAACAGAGCTTCCCCTGCTGCCGTGTAGGCTTAGGACAGTAGCGATGCTGACAGCCTCGCCTCCTCGCACAGGGAGACATGCCTGCAGCCTTTGGGACCGGATCCGGTAACTCAGGAGCCTTCACAGCAGGCGGGAGCTGCTCCCATGCCAGCAGGCAGGGAGGCTGGAAAGGCAGCCACCGTCAGGGCACTTTTGCTTCTAAAACAGGATCTGGCTTAGTGGTTACAGCCTGTTCTGTGACTGTCCTCACGTAGCTGGCTGTAGCGACTGGAGGAACGCGTTATCTAAGGCTCCTTTATCTTTTGAATATTTCTATTATCAGCTGCTCTCACGTCTCTTGGGTGTGAGGGTGTGACACTGTTGTTGATGCTGCAAGGATCTCAGTCCCTTCTCGTAGCTGTTCCTAATAAATTCTGGGGGGAGGGCAAGAGGGGGGATCAGTTTAAGTACAGGTTTTAGGTTAACAGAGGAGAACATGCAGAGTCTGTACAGGCAGTTTTCTGATATGTTAAAGCATAACAAGAGCATCCTTGCTCTTCCTGCACGTTAACGGTTATAATGGTTCCTGCTGATGGTTATAGCACATCAGCATACCGTAGACAGCACCTTGACAGACATGGCTGGTCAGTTTTCAAGGCCCTGGGTATCACTGATGCTGGCAATGCTGCACTGCTTTGGCTCCTGGAGAGACCCACTGCCTGCTGCGGGCAGAGATGTCGGTCTGGTGTTCTGGCATTTTCACTCGTGCTGTGCGTCACCTTCTGCCTTAGCATGACTTTCATTCATTTCATCTAGTGCAAGGCCTCCAGGTTTCTTTTTTTTCTCCCTGCTTTGTGGGACTGCACAACCCCCTGGTAGTCCTCCGCAGCTCCGTACCACCCTGGCAGGAGCTATAGAAAAATGCCCAGAGCCCACGGTGAAAAGCTGAATACAGAGAGAGCAAGATGATCCTAATTGGAGTTTTGTACGATACAGAGACACAGTACTGCTGTTCTTTCAGATAATAGTGTTAAAGGCAGATTTCTATAAAGAAAAATGTCCTCTGCTTTTGCCCTTTGCCCATTTTATATTGAATAAAGCTGGCGTTGGGTTTGATGAAAGTCAGAAGGGTTGGGGAGAGGGTCGGTGCAAACCACTAACTGGGTTATGTTCAGTGAATCGCACAGACAAAAAACGCATTTCTATGGTTTCTTTTTAACTCAAAAAAACATGCTAATAATTTCTGGGCTTTTTTGGTTATATTTCTGTGAAAATTGAAAGCTTGCTGTTGTTGTTTCTTTGTGTATTTTTTCCCCCCCTCCAGAATTAGGAATTTGCATTGCAGTGACTCTCCCTGAAAGTTCACTTTTCAAATTGAGTTTCTGCAACATGCTACAGGTCAATCAACAGTGATTGCTGGAGGAAGAAGACTTTCTCATCCATGTTTTCAGTGTTCAGAACAAAAAATTTGCCTTCTTTGCACACTTTGCCTTTTGGGGAATATGGAGTCTTCAGTGACCCAAAACCAACCGTAAGCAAGACCCTTCCATTCCTGCAAAAGGATTTTGCTTATATATCCTAATAACTAGAACAGCATGAACTCATGAAGATAGACTTCACTAGATTGCTTGGCTTAAATTCACTTAATTTCCCCTTATATTGCATGTAGGACTCCTTAAGTCGCAAGCAGGGCTGTGCTCAAGCCGAGGGAGGCTCCTCCTGGTGAAAGCTGAACATCAGCTGCGACTTGTCTTAGCAGGTGGGAAAAAAGCAGATCCTGGGAGCGCTCGCAAGCTGTCAGGATGGTCGGCTAGATCAGGGATAGCACTGGTCTGTTGTACCAGCCTCTGCTGCAAACGTGCTTAGATACTTCTCCGCCACTGCAAGCAGATTGCCACACTACCGGCGTTTGCTTAGAGCTATCTAGCACCATCTATATCAGTAGAAATTGGTAAAAGGGGGCAGCACAAGGTGCACGCTGACTTGCGAAGTGTCTGAGCGAGTTGCGTGCTGGGACTCTCGCAACGAGCGCTCGGAGCGTGCGGCATTGCACTGCACCTGGGGGCTCTGGGCACAGCAGCTCCAGCGACTCACCAGGGCCTGTTCCTTAAATACCTCTCCAGGGCTCGACAGCAAGCTTTTTAAAGCTGGTTTTAATGTCAAGAAATACAACTGTGCTCAGTTTGCTCAGTAGAAACAGAGCAGCAAAAAAGCTGTAGCCGCAATAAGCTGTACGGCTGAGGCAGCCTTCCTGGTGCTATGGGGAGAGCCGTTTTTCCCCAGCCTTATACTCTGTCTTTGCCTGCTTCTTTGCTTCGGCTCTGGCCACCAGATCTGTGGAGGCAGTGCCACGTTTTACACCTGAAGCAGGGGACTGATGTGCACCAGGCACTCCAGACAGTCGTGCCCTCTGCGCGGGGCTCATCACCCAAGTGCCCGACAGCTCTGAGCGTGCACCGTGAGCTCCTGGGCTGAGCAGCAGGCGTCCCACCGAAGGCCGTGCAGAGACAGCCACAGCTGTAGCCGGGTGCCCAGTTGCCACCGCCTTGTGCCATGCACTGAGAAACCTCAAGGTGCGAGGGGAGCTGTGGCTTAAACCTTGTCTGCTGCGTGCCCTTACCAGAGCTCCCTCGGGATTTTGACTTCTAGACAGGTAGGCAAAAACAGCTAATAATTACTGCTCTTGCAGGACTTGAAGTTGCCGAATTCATGTTATTAAAAAAAAAAAGGAAAAGGTTTGGAGTGTGAAGGAACACCCGTTACTGATTTTATGGCTCAGTTTCCCCACAAGCAGGCATGCTGATGCGTTCTGTACAGTTAAGGGACAAAGATGTATAGTTCACTCAGTTCATGTTCACTTGTATGCTGATGGATTTGGGCTCAGAATTACTGTGCGATGACAGGAAAGAAAACTAGTACCTTCCGGGCAGTATTAAGCAACAGCTCTCAAAGTTTGTGAGAGTAACAGAAGATGAACAACCTAGTAATTCTCTTCTGTTTTCTGTCCCCAGTGGTTAAAGCATGGAGAGATGTCTGCTTTCAAGCAGAAAAGCAGCCAGTTCCATCAGTGGTCTGACACCTGAATTTTTTCCTGTAATCTAGAAAGTTCAAATAGTATTTGGGAAAGCAAAACCTAACTGAATGCATTTTCTTCCTCTCATTTCTCCTCCCCTCCAGCCCTCAGTCATGATTTACAGGGTTCCTTGCTTATGCAGGTGATAACAATGACTTTTCCAAGATGGGGAAAGGCCAGACCATGCTGTGCAACTCGTGTGGCTGCAGGAGAGGGAGCTGGGGTCTGTCGTGGCTCGCTTCTTGCTATGGGGTTGTTAAACCTGCTCCAACAGCAGAGTTTGCAGTGCATGTGACGTGTAAGTGTGGCAGTCATACGTGCCGTGAAACGCAATGCAATTTCAAAGGCCTGAGAAGCGAATGTAGGAGTGGAAATATGAGCGTATACCTATCAGAATACTGTTTTGTTCTAGTATTCTTTTACCTTTAAAAGATTAGTGGAGGATCTTGTTCCTGCCTGCAACTCTGAGCCATGACTGCTGGTTTTCTCTGTCCCCCTTGTCATCTGCTGCACCAAGATAAATGAACATTTTCCAAGCAGAAGGCATTAACCAGTGGAGATTATTTATGGAATTAAGATTTGAGGGACTCGGTTATGTCAGATCGGAATAGTGCCTTCCGTGAAATGTCTTGCTGGCATGAAGTTTTTTATTTCATTTAAAAACCAAAGGAAGTGTTTCAACTTGAAACTACAAGAAGTGAATTCCTAGTTTTGATTTATCAAGAACTTGTTTCCTTAACTCTTGTTGCCCCTTTTTGGGAATTGAGATGGGAGAGAAAAGAAAATAATGAGAAGTAGAAGTGAGGTAATGCCATTTTCAATAGGGTTTTTTTTTTTTTTTTGGTTACTTCAGGAAAATTGAAATTATGTTGCTGCAACTGATTTTCTTAAACCCTGATGTTTTTTAAACCAAGAGCTGTTTTCTCTCTGAGCACCAAATAGGCTTTCAGCACATTGTATCCACCAAACCCTTATGAGCACCAGTATCCAGTACCACTAAATATCCTGTAAGAATGCTAAAACCTAAAGAGTGAAGCCTTGTGGCTGGGTGAAGTGAGGTGCAGCGTGGGTGCAGATCTGCTGCAGGCTCCTGTCCTTGTGCTTTGCAGCCTGGAGCCCCCTTTTCATTGAGGATACTTACATGGCACCTTGCAGACTGGAGTCCCAAAGAGCAAACGAGCCATTCGGAGGTAACTGGGTGACTTTTCTCTGCATGTGGAAGGAGGAACTCCTGCCAAGCACCTGGCACTTGCATCATCTGAGCACCAGCCAGAGCAGTAAGGTTCAGATCCAGGTTTTTCATTCAGCCCCGTGCACTTATATAGGTGGTGAATGTTGTAAGTAAAAACTGCACAGCAGAGCTCACTTGAAATAATTTATGACCTGGGAAGAAAAATCTGTGCTAAGAATAACTTTTAATTACATCAGGTCAGTAAATTATTCTGCAGATCCATGCCCAGGATGAGCCTTGGGTGTAGGAAATGTATTAACTTCAGTATATCCACACCTATAGTCACCGGTTTGTGTGTTGTTCTAAGTTTAAGAAAAAATGTCTATATTTAGCCCCCTTCAATGGACAAATAACAGATGAGCGCAGTAACACTTTCACATAGTCTTAAACTGCATTTATATTTCCTGCAGTACATCTTTGCTGAGCACCACAGGCTTTTTTCCTGTTGGCAGTCATGCTGGGATGGGAAACCAGCACCGTTCACGTTCCTCGGATGGAATGGTTTAATGTGGGAGCTGCACTTGGTGGACTCGGACCTTTTCATCTCCCTTAGAGTTTCCTTCACTAAGCTGAGCTTTCCACTCTGTTCCAGCATGTAACATGCCCTAGAACATGCTGTAGTATACACTACATGGTATATTTTCTTACTAATACTTCAGTTTAGTTTAGTCTTTTCTTTGTGTTTGGCAATAACTTATTTCTACAGATAAGTCAGGATAAAACAGATTTTCTTACAGAATCTTTCTAAATATGATGTCAGAAGTCTGTTGAAGGGGGGAAAATAAGCCAGCCAAGTTGCATGATGCTTTCTAATTGTTTTTTTAGGAAGCGTTAAAAAAAAGAAATGCTGTCATGACAAATGAAAGAAAAATTTGTTTTAGTATCCCAAGGAACAGTTTTAGAAAACAATACTGCAAACTTTGTGCTTTGACTAGTGAAAGCATCATGACTTAGACTTTGCTAGTCATACAAAATAAACTCCAAGTGTGTGTTTATAGAACCAAAAAACATTCTCCTGTGGTTGTGTTGCAAGATAACTCTTGAATATTGTAGCTTTTTAAATCCACAGCTTGAGAAGTCTGGACTGACCAAGTCTGGCTCCAGAAAAGTGGAAATCATAGCAGAATTATTAGTCGATACTGTGTTCCAAGCTACTGCTAATCTTTCATTCGCAGCAGTAATTTGATTTGCATGGGCTCTTGCAGTCCAGACCACATGGATCTGTTCTGATGAAGATATGAACCACAGTTTGATACTGGTTTAATGAAGGCAAGTACAATAGACACCCAGCTGACATTTTTTCCATGTGTCCTGGCTTTATCATTAAGCTGTACTTAACATCAATAACTTTTTGAGCACATCCACATCCTTTTTCCCAACCCTTTTTTTTTTTCTTTCCTGTTTTCTGTGTTGCAGGCCATCCTTTTTGTGCTTGATCTTGATTTCCATTCCTTCAATGATGAAGAGCATTCTTCTATTATTCTATTCGCAGTTGTCTCAAAGCCTAAATAAAGGCTTTAGATAACTTCCCCAGCTACACAAAAGTAACAAGGAGAGGGGTTGACTGAAGGTCCCCCTTTTCAACTGTACACAATATAATCTGTATCTTAAACTGTCATTATTATTATTATGGATTAGACAAGACCGTCATGGTTATCACGTTGGAAGTTTTGGCATAGCACAGGCTGTAGGACTTCCCAGAATTTTTGTCTGGTCATAAATACTTGCTTTCTTTGGCCTCAGATTTGTTAGTTTTGATCTGTGTTGTTTTTGAAAATGATTAACTTTCTGTAATGAACCAAACTCTGCTATCACAGTGACTCTGTAGGCAGTCCCTGATTGTATTTGCTAATGTCTGCATCTCGGATCTGAGCACAACTAATGACTGGAAGGAATGCTACTGCTGTCCTTTGGTGGTTTCTAAGAGTGCTGTGACATCTTCAGCGTTTGCCTTGGTAGGGGTGGTTGTGTGGAGTTTGTTTAGACAGCTCACGTGAACAATAACGCTCCTTTTAACAGGGTAGAAGCATTCTCGTACCAGGCTGCAGAACTACATTACTGTAAGAAGGGTGGACCTGTCACTTTCTGACCCCTTAACATCGAGTAGAAAGTGAACTGACACTTATTGCAAGGGGATTTTTTTTTGTCTTTGGAGTTCAGCTCAGCTGTGTTTTATCAGTCTCACCAAAAAGATGGTAAAGTGTTTTGGCTAACAAACAGATATGCTGTTTAGAAAACACCAGCCATTTGACTGTTTGCAATTTGCAGTGCTATTTGACTGTATAGTCTTGTAATTAGATGGTGTAAAGTACTTAACATGTTACACAAATATGTCAAAACGCATTAACAGCACAAGTGTTCTTTACTGCTTTCCTAAATACATTTGACAATATGTCGTACTAGAATCCACCTCTTGTCATTATTTATAAAACTGCAAAGAAGTTAAGATCACCAGGAATGAGATGATTAGCATGAGACTGTGTTTCTATACGAAGAATATATATTATCATGATAATGTGCAGAGCGAAGCATATAAATCCCTTCTCATCTAAAACGAGAAGACAGCCTGGAATAAAACCCAACAAATTATGTTTTTCCATATTCACTCTGATCAGCTTTCTGCTGCTACTTCTTAACTCCCATTCAGATCAACTGCTTCTTTGCAGACTTTTGGGTTACCTCCAAACTTTGCATTTGAATGCCTTTTAGCCATTGTGTTGCCTTTGAATGGCGCTCAGCTGTGGTTTCTGTCGTGGGGAGGCCGGACACCCACCTGCTTCTGGGAAGGATCTTTTCTGTAACACAGACAGCTTTGCAACCCTTTACCCTGCCTAGGCAACAATTAACTAAGTTGTTTCCTTATAAATGAGAAGATAAGACTCGTGGTTTCCTTAAAGACAGTCAGCTGCGCTGAACTTTTCAGCGACCCATAGCAGTATTCCCACAGACAAGTGCTTTGTGTGTGGGACCCAGAACCAGGGGAAGTTGCGTTGATTCCTTGTGATCTAGGCAGGTCTGGGGAGCAGATGTCTCGATGAGACACCTCTGGTGCCGACCTGCAAGTGAGGCCAACTGGTACGCTATCCCGCCTGCTTTCCTCTCCCGTGGAGACTTACGTGCTGTTTGCAAACTGAAGTGATGCTGTTGCTGCATCCTACACATGCCTTCCTGCTCTGTGCAAGCTTGGGTATTACTTCCATACACAGTGTAAGCTTTGCAGTTTCTAAGATCTAATCTAATAATAGATTGGTCTACATTTGCTGTGTTGCCAGAAAAAGACATATGTTGTCAGGCAGTCGAAGTCAGCAGCAGTGCTGAAGTGGAAATGTGCTGAAACATGAAGAAGGCAGAAATCCAGAAGAATCTATCCGAGGTTTGGCTATTAGGGAACTAAAAATATTTTCTTCTTCGAGTATATGTTCTCTGCACATACTTAGAGAAATACTGTTTGCCTGATGTCTCAAAGCAATTAAAGGGCATTTCCTTTCCTTTCTTGGCTTTGGTGTGAGAATAAAAGGTGCTGTTGGCATTCGGCTTTTTCTAGCACTGGTGTAAGAGGAAAGAGAAGTGGTTGGAATAACTTGAATGGAAGAGGCACGTGTAGTGTGGTGCACGAGAGAAATATGGTGGGTTTCTTCTAGCACTGATGCTTCAAGACAGTTTGAGTTTAGTGGAAGTAGATCTTTACATAACCTATGCTGAGGGACAAGGTTTTAGGATGAGGACTTCAGTTCTGGTAGCATGCGATGGTAATACGTTTTTCTGTCATATTTTATCATGCAATGTTGCAATTCCAATTTTTCATTTTTAGCTTTTCCCTGGGAAAAAAATGCGTGATTGGTTTGAACAAAGGAAATGTATACCCTAAGAACTACTGGTCTTTTGTGGGCTGGTGAAAAGACTGCTTTTAAATTCAAATGACTCTATGCTGCTGACCTTTTACAGAGTTGCTGTGAGGTGGGGATTGGGCTTTGAGCTAGTATATGAAGATGTGAGGTTTTGACATGCTTTCTGAGGCAGCAATTGTGGGATTTCATCTGTACATATCCCTTAAATATCGTCACTTTTAGATGTGTGCTAAGAAAATGGCAGCTGTCAACGATCATACTTTTTCTGCGGGGTCAATGTGTGCAGAGATGTGTATTACCGTTCTGGAACAAGATTTCACTATAAATCTTATCTCAGATCTGGGAAAACTGGTGGATTTTTTATTTTTAATATTAATGTTTCCTCCTTTAGGACCACTAGCATCTCCCTAGTCAGCATGCATGTGGCTAGGCGGGCTAGTAGTTGCAAATAATTTTATTTGAGTAACTTCTCCAGGGAATTCATCCATTAAATAATACATACTGATATCTCCTGGGAGCCACCTGGAGCAGCATACCAGAAGTCCCTTTTACCCATCGTAGATCACCCATCACAGGTAGCATCCTTGTGCAGTTAAGAAGTGAGAATAAAAAATTGGGGCTGCTACTGTTTTCTGCTTCTCTTGGCACTATTCCTGGAGAGAGTTGAGTTAGTAAATGTGGCTGTCACAGTAGCTATTACCAATGACAGAAAATAATTAAGTTGTGGTTTCTGTTGTGGTGGGGCCATTGCTGTATTTTATAGTGATACATCTGTGCTAGGAGGGAGAATGTCATGCTTCATTGTCATGACGGATGCTTCTAAGAAAGCAGGACAAGTCTGTCAAGGCAGGTTGTCTGATATTTTCCATTTACATGAAATCCTGTAGGTTGCATGGCAGATAGCTAATAGAGCTGCATGTTGTCTCTTTTGGTTTTCCTGATGAGGTGATGGGGAGGGCAGCAGCCATCTCGTTTTTCTGCCTGTTGTTTTTGGAGGGGATAGTTCTTTTCAGCCAGTCGAAAGACGGCCTAAGCCAGTTCTTAGCCTGATTCTCTAATCAAGTAGATGCCTCTGTTTTTTGATAACTTGAGCCACTGTTGTGAGGCTCCTGGCTTTCAGAAGACCTGAGGACTTTGGGACACAGGTGCTCAACAGTGCTGAGAAGCCCTGGTAGCGTCTGGTTGGTGAGTCCTGATGAATTGTACTCCATGCAGGAATTACACTGTAAACTCACTGTGAAATTTGGAGACCTTAAGAAAAATCCATGTTTTTCCAATATTTGAAATATTTTCTATAGCTGGCCTCAGATAAATCTGGTAGTACAACAAAGCACAACTGCAAAATCCCACTCGTTGGTCCTTATAGACACAGGCTCTTCCTGTCTCACTCAATTTAGCTTCCCAGAGGGAAAATCCTGTCTTGTGATTTGGGCTGCAAACATGGACTTGCGTGCTTCTGGAGGGGCCGGGAGCCCCGTGTGGGTCGGAGCAGCCAGCCAGCATGGTGCTGGGGCTCGACAAGTGCGTGCTCTGCTGAACATGAACACGGGCTTGCAAAAGGCAGTGCAAACCTTCCTGCCATTGCTGGGGACAAAGGGTAGAAGAGTAGAGGTGGAGAAGGTCTGTTTTGAAGTAGACGTTGCTGTATGTATGGTGTGTGTCAGGGAAAAAAATTCCTTCAGCTATCTGTGGCGTTAAACCTTAAGGCTGAGGCTTTTCTTGTTTGTTTGTCTACACCGGAAGAATCTCCTGTCACATCTATTTTGTATCTCATTTTAGGGGTGACATTGCACTTAGTGTTCAAAGAGATGGAGAGGCTGTGCCTCGCATGGCCTGCGGTGTTAAAAGATGAGCACGGAGCAGAACGGAGGCAATAGGAGACTGAGAGGAGGGAAGCATGCCCTTGCGCTCGAGTGCACAGTGGCTTGCTGCCATTTGTCTCCTCACCTGAGCTCCCCCAGGACGGGAGGCATCCTACTGAGGGAAGGGGCAAGGACCAGCAACGGGAATCGGGATGCTGTCTGCTAGTGGGAAGAGGCTCTGAAGCAGTAGAAGGAGATACAGGGGCTTTGGTTGAGATCAGCCTTCAAACCTTGACATGGCAAGAAACTTCAGGGGGCAAACAGGGAAGATGGGTGCACGTGTGAACGATAGGAAGGCTTTTGGAGGCCACTAGAGTGATCAGTGGGTGAGCAAAGCCCTTTGCTCTGTGTTGGTGCAACACAGCAGGTCCTGGGCTGTGAGATGGAAAGCCTTAAGGGGTATGGTAATTAAGAAAAGTAACTAATGACTAAGTCATAAAAATATTATGTGTTTTACCAGCTCCATTGTGCATAGGCAGGCAGCAGGGAATGTGGGTCACACAGTGTGAGTGGCTGAGCCAGGAGTAAAATTTACGTCTGTTAATGCCTCAGGCTGCTCCACAGACACGAGCCTGTGGCTCTTTTCTCCAGCACAGCTTGGGGTGGGGAAGGGCCTCTGTTTTAAATGGAAGACCAGGCTCTGCTCTGCACAGTAGCTAATCATGTTCTGCTGTTTGCCTTTGCCAGGTGCAAGTTCTTCAGCCTCACGGAAACCCCAGAGGACTACACCATCATTGTGGATGAAGAGGGCTTCCTAGGTAAGTGTCAGCATGTGCCACTTCAGTATCCAGCCTGGGGGTGGAGGAGGAAAATGTGTCATTTCTTGCTGAGATCATAAGCTTAAGTGTTTGTAAAACAGGTCTGTTTGTCAATGCTAGTGGTACAGCTATGAAAGGTGCTTTGATCACTTAAGCACGCTGTCTGCTGCTGTGCTGTACAAGGCGTCTCACACACAGAATATGAATGTATTTTAATGCCAAGAGAAGAGGACACACAAGTCTTAAAGAGCAGCTTAAGCGTATTTGAAAAAGCAAAACCATCTGCATATTATTATGTTAAAATGAGCTGGCCCTTGTCCCCAAACCTCTACAAGCACACCACATCTTGCATCTTCAGTGTGTTCTTCCAACCTCTCCCTTTAAAAGGAGCACTTGAGGATGAGTACTTTGGATCATCCCCACACCCATCACAGTGCTGTGGAGTTGCGAATCAGCTCCTTTGGCCCATCACTGAAAGCTGTGGTTTATCTCCTGTTCTCACACCCACCTCTCTCCAAACTAAACATGTCTTCTTTGGCCATGGTGGCTGAAGGTCTCTCTGTGCCCATGTCAAAGGTGGAGCCAGTCAGCTGTGTGTCAAAGCAGGCGGTTGGCATGTGCTTGGGAGCTGCAGATGCTTGGTGCCGGGCAAGTGCTGACGGAGAGAATAGTTTGGCTTTGCGGATGGAAATAGTTTGTAATAACATTTATCATGTGGGGAGGTTTTGTTTGTAGCAGTGTTATTGAGGTAGTGGAATGAGGAAGTGTTGTGCAGCTATTATTATTTTTGTTCAATTGCTGCTTTTTGTGGTTGGAATTCAAAGTGTACACATTTTACCAGTTTGCAGAAAATTCATTAAAATACGAAAAAGGAGGATTTTGTTCCTGAATAGGAATTAACTGTCATGTAGCTGCTTGTGGCACTGTAATATTCAATGGTTTTGTGATATCCAAATCCTAAAGAGAAAATTAGAAACTATACCATCTTTACTTAGTACAAAGTTTTATAATCAGTAATATGACTGAATTATTCCCCTTTCTGTTTCAGGAGTACTCATAAACATATAATAGAATAAATTATTACATTTTGGAATACTATAATGGTGGTTTAAGCATTTTCCTAAAATAATCACGATGTTGACAATCGGTGAATGGATCTTCACAGCTATTGCTGTTTGTAATTTGGGAGTTGTGGGGTTTGCTTGGAAGTGGAAGTCGTGTTCTGATTTTGTTCCCAAAGAGGTGGTGACTTATGATCCTGCTGCCAGAATGTCCCGTGTTGTATTTGTTCAGGTGGCATATGCATGAACATTTTATTGCTACTAGTGATAGTATCAGCTTTTCTATTACGGGTGGTAGCTGGGGGAAATTCAAATTCAGTCTCCCCATTATAGTAGGATGCAAAGGCCTACTTTTAAGAGCTTAATTTTAACAGAGAAGTCACCAAAGGAAGAGAAAAGGTTTTTTTCCCAAGGGCTGCAGCACATGGCAGAGCAAGAAATCCAGAGATTCCCATCCTCAGGAGGAAGACTGAATCACTCAACCATGCTGTCCTTGTGGATTTGTCACAACAGGGTCATGCTCATCTCCAGTGTCATAATAGTGGCAGTGATATCCATGGGGCTCACTTCTCTGCCCAATTGGCGCAAGGTAGATTCCGTGATTCAGTCGCTGGTGGCAAGTCTGGATTGCCACCGCCCCTGCACAGCCTCTGGCATTAACGGGCCATGCTGCTATTTGTCTCTCTGGAAATTATTCCAGCTTGAAACAAAGGTAAGCTCAAATAGTGATTTTGCTCATCAGTAGTGGGGGGTTGTGTTGCACTGTGTGCCAGTGGTTGCACTTAGGTGTGGCTGGACCAGGATTTGCTTTGTGTCCTTGAGGAACTGCGTGTCCTGCTGCTGCACCAGGTAATCTCTGTGAACCAGACAGTGCTACTGCGGTTCAAAGCAGCAATTTTCTCTGCTTGAACCCTTTTAACTTTGTTACCTTGGCTCTCATATGCATGTGAATTTATTGCTGATAGTTACAGTACCCATGTAGCTTCCATTGGTTTATGGTTTTGACAGCATGTAGCATCCCTTTTGTCAAATGCACAGCGTGCAGTTGGGGTGTTAAAGCAGAGCTTTGCAGGAGCAAAGGTCATCTTCCAGGCAATGCAGGGAAAGGAGGGAAGGAAGGAGCACACTGAGGCCATCCTCTACTTCAGCACGGCATTGAAGCCACGTGCAAAACCCAGCACGGGTAGTAGTGTCACAGAACCAGCAGCTTCTTCACCTTTTCTTTGCTGGTAAGTGATGATCTGCTGGCAAGGCTTGTATCCTCTGCATCCTGCTAACTCTCCTGACACAACCCCATTCCCTTAGGGACTGTGTCCAGCCAAACCTCTTCTTTCTTAATTGTCACCACCATGTCCAAAGCTTCTTTCTCAGGGTTAGCCCTGCTGGGATCCACACTGTTGCCCCATCCCTGTTTCTTATTTCCATATGCTGTAAAGTTTGCTACAATCTTGAAGAATTCAGGATGCCTTGTAACTGTGAAAGAGCTCTGCTTCATTCCCTGCTTCCCCTCACACTCTGGCTATAACTGTCTGAGGAAGAGCAATCTCGCTTGGCCATCACATAAAAAATGTAATCAGCCCGTGGACTTGGGAAGGATCCAAACCTGTTGGAATGGCAGCATCCCACCTCCTTACGAAACAGCGCCTATCATGTCTGCCTCAAGTGGATCAGCTGTTGCTTGACCTCACTAGAGGAGCGCTGGGTTCAGCTCAAGGGTTACAGGGTAAGTCTTCACCTTTGGTGAGCAGTTTAGGCTGCAAGTCCAGCAGCAAGAAGTGCCTTTTTTTCTTTTTTTCCCTCTCCAGGTAATTTTTGTTTTTGTAACGCTTAACAAACTTGATGCAAGTCTCTGATGGGCAGGCTTTTCTGTGAAGAAAATTGGGACCTTCCTCTCTCAGGCACCTATATGAATTTTTACTGTGACAGCAGTGAGAAGAGTGCCCTGCTAGCTGGTACCTCTCAAGTTAGCCAGGCTCCTTGTCTTGCATAGCACAAACAGCACTGAAGGGAGAAGAATAGGCTGGAGAAATACTGGCACTTTCAGCAGTCCTGGAGGTTAGCACTTCAAACATACTGACATGCCGTAATCATTCTTAACTGTTTTTGTCAAAAAATAATCCTCAGGCTTGTTTCCCTGAGAGAAGCAAGTGAGTTTGGCTGGCAAAGAAGTCGTTATTTCTTCTCCCCAGAAAACGTCTGCAGTGCAAAGCCGTAACCTGCTTAAGCATTCGTCATGATGGAAGGGGACGGCTACAGCCTAATTCTTTGCTTTAATTCCCCGGCGCTGAGGTGGGGATTATATCTGCACAGAACCTTGTTTGTTCCAGTGGCCGTTTCTTGAGCTTTGGCCTGTTAAGGGGGAAGAATTTTATTCAGCAAAATAACACGGGGGGACAGTGCACAGAAGGTTCTTTTCCTGGCTGATGCTGAGATGAATTAGCAGAAGGAATTTGGCCATGGGCCCTCCTGTGTGAAGACAAGTGCCTTGGCTACAGGGGTGCTTGGACAGCCATGTAAAATCCTTGCATTTATCACCTGCTGTGCAGCCAGCACGTGGCAGAAAACTTGAGTGGCTGCTGCTCCCTGAAATACTGGGATATTTGAATTTCATTTGCTTTTTTCCCCAAGGTTTGGCTGAAGGCAGGAGCTACCTATGTGTGGTGCAGATATAGCGTAGCCCCTATGCACTCTGCACAGTCTGTCCCTTTTTCAAAGGGCAGTGAGAGCAGCCTCCCTCCATCCCTGGGCACCTGAGCCAGTTGCGCCAGCAGAGCTTTTAGCCTGTGGTCTTGCTGGTTCCAGTCGTCTCTGTTCATCAAAGGTTTTAGTTTTCACACACACTAAAAGGAAAGCACAGTCTAGCACACCTGGAAATAGCTATGCTTTCTGAAATGCTGTGTATGTGCACTGGGAAACAGTTGTTGACATTGCAGTGCTATCCTGGAGGTGGCACCTGAATAAAATAATGGGTTTGGGGGGGGCAGGTGGTGTAGCAGAGTTCCTCTAGTGGCGTTCCCAGCAGCTGTCATGTTCCAGCATCTGTACCATATATCCAGAGGACAATTTTTTTTGGAGGAAAAAGGGCAGTTTGGGTGTGTGGTTTGTTTTACTCATCTCTTTTCTGATCCTAGTCTCTTCAGCTGGTTTGTTTGAAGTTCTGTTGATCCTTTTTTTTTATTACTATTTTCTATTTTTTTTCCCTTGGAAGTCTGCTACTAGGTTTAGCGATAGTTCTGGTTGGGTAGCTTTCAATGAAAGCCATTCATCTAGCCTCCCATGTTACATTGTTTCTCTAATTGTACAGCACAGGGTGAAAGGAAGAACTAACACTCTCCCTCAGCCACTTTAGTTCTCTGCAAACCTAATGAAGGAGGAGCCCACCCAGTGCCACCTACATAAGTTGATCCAGTTGCATGGAGGTGAGAGATGCCCGTGGTTTACCGTGAGGGTAAACCCTGAGGTATTTCTTTGTTTCAGTATCTCTTGCATCTGCTTGAAACAAAGCTACGTGGTTTGAAAGGACCTTCCCAGAATCACCACCACAGGGACCTGGCTCTGTGCTAGCGGAGGAGGAGCTCCTCTATAATAACATCTCTGGGACAAGATAGTCTCTTTGCACCTAGAAGGCAACAAGCTGTACTTTTTGAGTTTCTGCCCGATTTATGATGGAAAGGGGACTTTTTGAGACCTCTTAAAGGGCAGCGGGTGGAGTTTGAAGGCTTCTTTCCCCCTTGCAGGGAGAGCACTGAGCCTGTTGCTGCCCTGACCTAGCCTCCTCCATGACCTTGGCAGCTATTGAGTTGCTCCATGAACATCTGCATAAATGGGGTCTGTGACAGTGTCACCCAGGTGAAGCTGTCCTGAATACTGTAAGGAAACATGTTGCTACCATTTCCAAGGCAAGAGCACTGCCTGCCAAGCCTTGGCATTTGGTTGGTGGCCCTTGCATACAGTTTTTCTCTGCAGGCAGTGACCTTAAAAAGTATCAGAGAAGGGGAAAAGAAATCAAATGCTGAGGTTAAGGGAGGAGTGAATCCCTGTGGTTTATGAGCTGGCAAACATGCTTATCCCAGTTTCAGGGAATTGAGGGTGGGTAGGGTAATGCACCACTTACACGTACTCTGGACTTCTGCTCCCTAGAACCAGCTAGCCCATTTCATGTTGGTCACTGCCGCTAGCAGACGTTAGGTGCTGATTGATTTCTTCTGGATGGGAACCAGAGAGGAAGGGCCCTTTGATTTCAGTACAGAAGTAACAGTGGGAAACATCTCCTTTCTTTGGTGCAGATCCCCAGTGTGAATGTAGAGCAAGACTCTCCATCTCCCTGCACTCGGGTTCATCTGCGAAGCGGAGGTGGCAGTCCTTCCTTTAACCTTCTTGGGCTGCCTAATATGGATAGAAACTTCCCTAAGGCCAGAGATCCATGCATTTACACAGCTTCCAGAATGAGGAGGCTCCTAATCTCAGTTCAGACCTCACAATAAATTGCTTGGTACATTGAGAATAATGGAACTATTTGAAAAGCCTCAACTAGTTAGAGTGGCAGAGAGATTTTGTCAGAATTCTTAAAATGTTGACCTCATTCTAATAAGAAGAAAGGATAAAAAGAAAAAAAGCCCTCCTGCTGGCAGTGCTTTGTTTTGATAACCATCATCCTCAGACAGCCTGTTCCCTATCTGACCTTGGATTCAGGACCATCATACCCTGTAGTACCACACTGAGTCCCTTTTTCAATAACATCAAAATGGTAAATTGCTTTCAGTATCCTCTCTCTCATCCTGTATATAAAATGGGCAAGAAATCAGCTTATAAATAAGTGCAAGCACAGAACCCATCTAGCTGGGAGCAATCTGTAACTTTATTTAAAGATACTGAGGGAAGCAAGCTATTAGATGCATGTGTTTTTTTGTGAATATTTTTCCTATTTCTCCTTTAATTTTTTATTGCCCAGTGACTAGGCCTTTGTATCTCAGGCACGGTGGCTTAATTTGCTCGCTGACATTTATAGCGCTGAATTCCTTCCCCTGGACCGCCAGGAGAGCCTGCTGGTTGCTAGGCAGAAGATGTTTTTCTCTATTAAACACGTGCACAATCGTTCTCTTTTGGATCTCTGTATTGGCCAGACTATACTGTGTCAGTGGTTTTCAGGTTTTTTGAAGTAATGTGGTATTAATGACTTAAATATAAATTAAAAACATGGGGATTTGACTGCTGGCTAATTAGGAGTAAGTGCTTGCTTGGGAAGCTTTTTACTGCACTGCATATATGCTGATGTGGATCAATATGCTTGGTGGGGGGCTGTGATTACGTGGGATTTCTGCCCTCTCCTGAGAGGCAGTTGGGTTTGGTAGTTAAAACTTTTGGAGGAAGGAAGGGAAGGATGAGAAGTATGTAATATTCCAATGTCTGGTTTGTGTCACCTGGGTGAAGGAGCTCTTAGTGCTCACATGAGAGTGGTTTTGCAAATGTTGATAGCACATACTATTCCTTATGTTTGTAACCTACTGCGTAAAGACTTTTGGTCCAGTTTCTTTACTTGCTCCTATTTAAAGAAATACTGCATAAATGATACATATTTTTCACTGTTTCTTCCTGCAGATGGGTGTGTATCGATATCTATTTTTGTTTCACAGCCCATGGTGAGAAAGCCCAGACATCTCTTCCTGAACCACTTGACTGGCCATGATTTCCTCCTTTAAATTTATTGCATCTTGGCTGCTTCCTAACACTTTCCAGTCTGAGACAGATGAGTAGATAGATACCATGGCTTGTTCTTATCAAGCCACGCTTATAAACGCAGGACCTTAAAAATGCTTTTCTGGCTGAAACAATGGAATGATTCACTGAATTTTTAGGTTGGTCTCTAAAAGCAAGATACAGCTCAACAGAGAAGTAGCAGCCCTGCTTATTTGTTTCCATTGGAGAGCATTTGGCTATTTGCATGCTGTTCCACCAGTGGATTTTATTTATTTATTTTTTTAAGGCAGAACTTAAGGGGAGTTGGTTGTTTTGGTTGGTTGTCTGTATCTGGAGCTAATCACAGTCTGCCAGCCTGGTGGAGGCACGCCAGGGTAGCAAACTGTGCACCCCATGGCAATGAAGGGACAAGACTGAATGTACTTTGTAAAACTTTTTGAGCATTTGTATATCATAAATACTTGTAGGACTGTAATTTGTGATTTTTTCCATGCTTCCTAAGTGATTTTTTTATGGAGAACCCTGTGAGAGATGAGGAAGTGCTGTTACCCCCCCCATTACAGGTCAGGAACTGAAGCACAGGGAGGGCTGAGCAAATTTCCCAAGAGAGATTGGTGATATAGCAGAGAAATAAACTCCTTTTTCCCAAGGCTGAAAGCATCCAACCCTCAGCTCCCAAACTTTGCTAGTTGTGACCCCCACTGTAAGTTTCAAGCCCTACTTCTCTGAAGTTCATGACTTGATGAGAAACTAGACTTCTCCACCTTGGCATCATTCTCGTAAACGCTGTGACCTTAGTCTAGAAAGGGTGAGCCTACAGTAACCATCCACAAAACAGTCTGTCATCATCTGCAAACAGAGAAAACATTTCTTTTGTGGTAGTCCCTTGCAAAATGTCAGCATGCAGCACTCCACAGGGTTGGTCTCTAAGCAGGTTTGCCAATTTTTCTCTGGTGCAGGAGGTGGAGGTCTCTGTGCCTTGGTTTTCCAAGGATCAGCAATCTTTCTTCAAGGTGAGAAAATCTCTGTTCCAGGCAGGCTTGGAGGATCCTCTTGCTCAAAGGACCTGGCAGAAAGCCAAACAAAACTCCATCCTGTCTGCACCTAGACAGAGGCTCTTGGGCAGAGGTGGTGAATTTTGTTCCCGAAAACTTTACCAACATTTTCTCCTGGTACAGAGGTTGGTCTTCTCTAGCCTTCTGTCAGCCTTGGTACCAAGTCTCCAGAGCTAATGATCTGGAGACTTGGATCAAAGGTTGCTCTGATTATCTCAGTGCAGTGTGCCTAGTTGTTTGTTTTTTCTTCCTGGAATTGGATCAATTGAATTCTTTGTTTCTAACCCTGGAAATGCAGAGGCTTTTTAGTTAGTTAGTTTAGTTAGTTTGACTCCAAACTAACAGCTCTTTTTTGAGGGGGATGAGGGGAGACTTGATGCCTTAAGCTAATTCTTGTGGAATTAAAACAGATAAAGAGGGAATGTTCTTTCCTTTCTGTGTTAAGCTGACAGCAACACGTTGGCCAGCCATCATCTTCAGGACTTTGGCCTGACAGACAGGGAGAGTATCTTCAGGGTTTGTGGAAGGGCTGCCCGCTGGGTAAACGAGCCTTTCTCCCGTGAGTGCCTTCGCCGCTGCAGTTGCCAGATGAAGGGGCAGGGAGTTGGAGCTGAAGTTCCCAGGTCTGCTGCAGGCATTTCTCTTTGACCTTGGGCAAGTCTCTCATTGTGTCTCAGTTTCCTTGTATGAAAAACAGGGATAATCCTATTAAATCACCTCATAACAGGCTTTATAAAGATTAATTAGTAAACATGTGGAAATGCTTTGATAATGTAACAGGCAAGGGCCATGATAAATAATAATTGAGGTAGCTTCTTTCCCAAAGGATTCACAAAGCCTTTTACAATGGCTACACTTGCAGACCTACTGAATAAATCATCTCTACAGTGGAACAGATTGGAGATTATGGTGGAAAAAGCACCCTTTTATGAAAAATAAGTTCCATAATCTTTTTAAAATCTTGTATCTTAGTATTTCATCTTGCTTAGGATTAAGTCATACAGCCTCAAGGTTACAGCCATACAACTGTTAGGAATTTAGTGGCTACATCTTCAAGTCTTGTTTGAAATGTAATTATTTGCACTACTTTGTTAGTCTGGTGAAATATCGTCTCAAATGCAATTTAAAAAAGGACTCCTTGTGCTGTTTTATTTCAAAATAAAAAAAGAATTGAAAAGATGAGTTCATGCACAACGGTTTCCTTTTTTGATCCTTTCTTCCTGCATTTTCATTTTTTCAAGCAAAGCCTTTACCGAAAGATTTTGAAATACAGGGAAAGTTTTGTCAGGAAGTGGGAAGTGTGCTGATTTCTGCAGTTCCTGCAACCTGATTACCAGAGACAAAGTCCTCAGTTCTTGCAGCCTGGGGAGCCCGTTTGCTCGTGAAGCCACTGAGCGGATGAGGGCAAGCTGGCTGGGAGCAAAAAGCCGTGGTTGGGAGGTTGGGAAGGACCCAGGTCTTGATCATGGCACAGAGAGGGCGTCAAAGTGCACTCAGGAGGCAATCCTGTGCAGGAGGGCAGATACGCCCATGTCCATGCTCCGAACACATTTGGAGCCAATTTCAATCTTCCTTTGCTTACTATGAAGGAAAGGCCAATTTCTTCTTTCTTGCTTCTCACAAGCAAACTCCAGCTCGAGAAATTCGGATCTGGTTTTGATTTTCCAGGTTTGCTCATTGTTAGTGGTGCGTTATCCCGTGAAGAGGAAGGAAGAGAGCTGCCTGATTTCCTGAGAGCAAACTGGAGCCTAACCTGGATTTGTCTTCTTAACTCTGTTCTCCAGTGAGAGTGGACATAATGATTATTTTTGGAATCCACCTTGCCATGTTCCACATTTTTAGCCAAACATAATAATGATGCTTTGTTTTTGGAGTGTATTCATACTTCCTGTCTTATGATACCCCTGTGAGGTAAGAATTCTTTTTTTTTTTCTCCCACATATGAGGAAACTGATACACAAAGGAGACCGAGTGACTTGCTTAAAGTAACATACACATTTTGTGGGATGGTTCAGTTTTTGCCTTAACTTCAAGCCCAAATTTCCTTCTACTTGTCTGCATTTCAAAATTAGACATTATTTACCATGTATTCCAAAGATTTGAGTATCTCATCTAAGACACTACTGTAAAAACTTGATTTTCTAGTGAACCTCCCAGTAGTCTGTAGCCAGTCGCTTATCCCTCTGTGCTTGTAGCCGGGTTGGAAGCGTGTTAGCACATCATAATAACTTCTGCGTTATGACTCAGTTTCCTTGTACAATGTCATTTGTTGCTAAATCAGTGTCTGGCCTGGCAAGGCCTCCTTGCTCTTCTGTTGCTATCAGTCCAAGTTGTTATTTCTCACAGCAGAAGTCACAAGCAGGGAGCTGAGAAAGGAGGCCACCATAAACCCATATTCCAAATGGACATTTCTGTGCATTTCATAGTGCCAATCCCCTTGGAAATGCACTCCTCTTTTGTGTTTAATTTTTAAAAAGCCACTACAGAAGTATAACCAGCTTGGTTTCTAGATTGCTGTCAAAGTTTAAAGTTACAAGGATTACAAGAGGAGAATTGACTGATAATGAGACAAAAACAGGAGTTTCTGTGTAAGCATTTCCTTTTATCAGTTCTTGATTGCTCTCTTAGTGGACGCTTGTGCTGAAGGTCTTTCCTCAGGAGGTGCTGATTATTTAAGTGGAGAAAAGGCAGTGTCTGCGCATACATACGGATTCACGAGTTCCCAGTCTCTAAAGGGCTACTACATCAACCACTCAAGAAAGACCAATATTGTGCTATCCTATGGCTTGATAGAAAAGGATAGTTGCATGCCCTAGTTAGATGTTTAGTCCCTTGGAAAGCAGAGGAGCTTCTTGTCAAGAGTCAGGATTTCAGAGCTGGGGTATGTGTTTATACAGCTTCATTTAATTCCAAGTTACCCTTGGGTTATTTAATTTCCTGACAGCTGCAAAAACAGTGTTCTCAGATAACAATGGCCTCTAATTAGGCAATGTGCCTAAAATGGTAGAATGTTTTATTTGATCATGGCACCAACATTTTGCATGCAGCTTACACATGAGAAAGTTGAACAAGTTGCATTTCCAGCTTCCCTTGGCAGAGATGTGTCTATCTTGTGATACTCAGTGCATAACGCTAAAGGCATGCCCGCTCTTCTGCCCCTGTGGTTAAAACACTTCTCATCTTTTTGGACTGTGTCATCCATAAATCTGTCTTTCAGCTGCAACCGCCTTCCAGAAATATGTTTTATCAGCACAGCAAGACCAACACGACTTGCACAGCTGAAGATGCAGAGCATTTCAGAGACACACAGGCAACAAGAAAGCATAGGAGATTTACCTTTAGTTGAAGGCTGTAGCTTCTTGGGGGTTATACGACAGTGCAGAGTTGCCCATATGTTGCTTTTATGGCTCAGGCACTTAATACACAGTCAGGCAGTGACAGAAATAAACATACAAGTCAACTGTTCTTCCAAATCGTTTATTCAATTTGGAAAGGGTGTCAGGTTATGTTAATTAGATCTTGACTCGTGATTTGTGCTTACAGAAGCTTTATGCATTGAGCTGTACAAACTGATGATTTCTGAATTGCCTCCTGTGACAGTGGTTGTTCAGGAGTCCTTCGCTTCCTCTGACTCTTAAGCTTCTCTTGAAGTCTTGAATCCAAAAGAAAATAGATTTTTTTTTTCATTTTCACCGTTTTACTCTCTATTCTAATTCATTTCTAGAGCTTACAATTCTGATAATTCCCATACTGAGTCCTCACCATTGCAGTTCTTTAAGCTCTTTCTTTAAGCTCCCATTTAAATAACCATAATGTGAAATTGCAATTCCTGATGTATTGGATGCCTATTTAAGTCTTGCAACCTTAATGAGTTGCTTGCTAATGTGCAGTCAGAGCTTTCAGTTGAGCAGTCTTTACATCCATGTCCTGCAGCACAGACCAGAGGGCTCTTTTTGAAGAAGTTTTCTGGTATGGATTCTGTACATCCATTTCCTTTTAGGTGACTGATATCCTGCTCAGGGACAATAATGTGATGAGAGATTACCACATCAACTGCAATGTATAGTAACAGTGAAAACTTGTTGTCTATGTTAATCTATACTTTTCCGGTTCTGTTGAGACATTGATGTATCTCAGAAAACTAGAGGTGTCAGCTCAGGTTGGCTTTTGGCTACATGAACGAAGCCCATGGGATGGACGTCCTCTGTGCAAGATCTGCAAGGACAGGAGATGAGCCAGAAAGTTCCTATCCTCCCTTCCCTTGTACGTATGAATATGAACACTTAATGCAGCAGCCCCAGAAGACGAACAGAAAGAATCGCAATATATCTGGATTTATTCAAGTACATACAACTATGTATGTCAGTCTGAATCACAGCATTTTTTAAATCCAACCTCCTGACTCAAACCTTATTTTAGGTGTAAGATGGCAGCAGCCAACTTCCTTTGAAGTATCATAGAAAAAAAAACTTCAGTTTTCTTCCGTAATCCCTCTTCTAGCTCTTTGTGTACCATCTAGGCAAAAAGTGGTAGACGTGTTCCCAGTTCTCCTTGCATGGATTTTGTTCGCTTTCTTTTGGGTTTGCTCTTGCTGGGATTTCCATCTCCGTGTTCTACTGAAACATTTTCATCTTTAGTTTGCAAGACTTACCAATCCCTCTTCAGTTCCAGCTTCCCCACTTCCACATTTATTGCACTTCTGAAGCTGGAATGAACTGTCTCTCCACAGTCGCAGGCTGCATTTATTTTGAGTTGGTTTTGTAGTACATGAAATTGAAGAGTTTCATAACACGAGAGGTGGCTTTGCGAGGGCCAAAGATGCCAGGAGCACCAGGTGTGTGGCTGGCGTGCCCTTGAAGGGTCCCCAACAACCTGATTTCTTTATTTTTGTGTCTTGCACGTTGCTGAGCAGATTGTAAGCACTAAATAAATGGTAATCTCTGGAGTCCTGCTGAAGTAACTGTGACTGCGAGGTATTTATTTCACAGTTGTTTTTCTCTTCTACTTCTCTGGGCTTGGGTAAAATGTTTGTTTACTGAAACACTTTGAGCTCAACTTGTGTAATTAAGAGTTGCCAACTTATATAATGCCTGTGTGTATATACCTATATTTGTGCATTTACATGTATATATTTCTTCAGGGATATAGAAGGGGATTAAGTAAAAGCGTTTTAAGCTGTTCTTTTTCAGAAATCTGTCCTTAAACTCTAGCTTGAAACTGCAAAGTATATTGGAATTTCAAGCTTTGATATATCTACTGAGAGCATCTGCCAGGATTTAGCAGTCCAGGATCAAACCAAAGTTTTTCTTAGTTGGTGAATTAAATAGCTCGCATGCACACACAAACATCCATAACTGAGAACAGTCCGATGGAGGAGGGTATCCCCAGGAGCGTGATGGCAGGTTGTGTCCTGGCCTCCAAGTACTGCTGTCAGACTACTGAAATCCCCAGTGATAACAGGTTTTAAGTTGGATGAATTCGTTTTTTTTGTTTATTTGCTTGCTTGCTTGCCTTTTTTTTCTTTTTCTTTTTTTTTTTTTTAAGTTAGACCTGAGCCTTTGGAGATCTGGGACAAGGTGGATTTATGTGGGTCATGGTATGGATCAGCCCCTGGTGGATGTCTGTTTTGGCATTTCAGCCAGTGAACAAAAAATGAAACAGCCTCTGAAACAAGCTCTCTGCTGTTTGCAGCAGACAGGAGTGCCTGCTCTGATGGATGGATGTTTACCGTGTCTCTATGCTCTAAACAGAGATCATTTTCCCCCCAGACAAATTCATTTTTAGAATTTGTGTAAACAAATTCTTGACCTAGATGAATATTCCAGCATGCCACAATGTGCCTGGTTTAGTGGCTTGTATGTACCTTTACAAGGAAATGTATTTGTGTGTCCAAGAATCAAGGACAATCCATGCCAGCTTCTCAGATTGCCTCCCAGTTGGATGAAAGGAAACCACAAACTGAAACCAGTTTGCTTTCAAAAGTACAACCTGCGTCTCATAAACATGAAGTTCAAAGCAGCTGCAGCGTATACTTCACCAGCCCCAGTGAAAAACACTGTTGAGAACAGGAGGTTTAATAGCAATGCTCTTTGTGAGGCAGTGGCTGCACCTTTAAGGCGTATGCACCTGCTTAATTTTAAGCATATTAAACATATATGGGGCTTAGAGAGTCATTCATGTGCTGAAGTCGAATGTGGCTTAAATATCCAAAACATCAGGACCCCTGCATGTACAGCCCGGTAGAAATGTGTGGCTCTGGAGGAAGGGAAAGCAGTTGGAGAGAGCCCAGCTCTTCACAGTGGGAAGGAGGAGGGCATGGGCAGAAGTTTTACTCGTGTAAAAGCCTCATTGCTTGAATATATCTGACTCAGATTATGTGACAAGGGGAGTTGATGGTCTGTTGGCAGGGCAAAACTGTATTCCAAACAGGGCTCTTTAGTACAGCAGACAAGGCTCATGCTGGAGTGCTTGTGCAGGGCTCTGATAGCCCCAGAGACATTTCAGGTTGTGCTTGTTGTCAATCCTCAGTCCTTCCCCACATGCTTTAAAAATTCTCTCCATTTGAAATGTTTCTGGAAGGAAATCTAGTACAAAAAAAAAAAAGGGACCTATTCTATAAAGGTTCCTGTGGTTGAGTTTGGTATGTTTTTGATGGGTTATTCTAGGTGAGGACACCGTTGCCAGTTTTGATTAGTTGGGCTACTGACGTGGGGTGCAGCCTGCTTCCTCATTTGAGAATGGAAGGGTGATGCTTAAAAAGCACTCAGTGGAAAATTAGGAAAAGAGAAAGAACTAGACACTGCTTTTCATCTGCTGCTTTTCCTGCTTTTGAATTTTTCTGATTTTTTTTTTCCCTTGAGCACTTGAGGCAGCTGGACTCCGGTCCATTACCAGGTCTCCTAGCCTCTGCTACAGTATAAATAATAATAGTAATGAGGTCCAGGAAGCAAAAAGCTGAAAGACTCGTGTATGCTTGGCAAGTAGTTTTTTCCAAGCAGCCACTGCAGCTGGACTGTTCTAGGTGGCAAGGAAGGGGTTTTTTTTGTTTTTTTGTTTTTTTATTAAAAAAAAAAAGCGCAGAAGGGACCTTATTTCCAAGGTGAGCACATGGCAAAGGTGCTTAATGTGAAGAATTTCCCATATAGAAAAGTGCTGGTTTAACGAACAGCATGTTAATGAGCAGACAGTCTCTGTTGCTGGATAATACCCATATGTACAATTTCTGCAGTGGATAGGTATACCATAATCTATTGTATTTTTTCTCCCAGATTGCTTCTTCAATTCCTTAACAGCCTGGCTACCAAGAGGGACTCAGGGATCAGGGAGTGAGGTTGATTTGGCCTTTTTCCATTGGGACGAGTGAAAAAAAGGCAGCCCCTTGCCAGCACAAGGCTGATTTGATCTGGTCTTCTCCACTTTGGTGAAGTAGTGGAATAAGAGCTTAAGTCGCTGATGCACATTGGGTGGGAGCTGGTGTGACTGCCGAAAACACGTAGTGGTTAGCAGGGTGGGGAGCACTTGATAAAGAGAAGGCCCTTGTACTCAGAAATGCCAGAGAGAAATTGCGTGGAAAATTCTTTCAACTAATGGTCTGAAAAATATTCTGCAAAGGCTATTTTCTACCCTTACTTCTAATTACATCTTAAACATTAATAGCCTGAGCGACTGGAGGATCACACACACTAATGTCACAGTTCGCTTGGAGCAATTTGTTTTGTAAGATAATGAACTGTGTCAGCAAAAGTTGGAGATTTGTTATAGGTAGAGCTGATAGTACCACCTCGTGTTAGCGGTGCCCAGGGCTTCCCATTGAAATGCCCTAAGCCTTTGCCTGATCTCTGCTAGATTTGGTAACCTGAGGTGAGAATGTCTGGCAAGGGGACCTGACTTTTTTTTTTTTTCTTTTTTTTATTTAAACCATTCTCCAAGAGCAGCTTGGAAGGAAATACTGCAAAATACTGACAGCCATTTCTTTGAAGAGCTCTCATCCTCTCGTGCTTTGGCAGGGGAGGTGTCTTTGCATCTGAAGGTACCTTTGCCTTCCTTGTTAAAACCATTCAGCCCAGGTGCGGAGTTTTGCACTCTGGAGTTTTTTGAAGTGGCAGAAGTGACACTGAGTCTGTGGTGTTTTTTCACAGACTGTAGTGCAGCTCGTGCTGGCAGAGCATGCTGTACCCCCGGGTTGTGGGTGAGGCATGAGGAAAGCCAGCTTTGTAACCCCTGCCTCCATGCTGCAGCGGGGAGCAGGGACCCTTGGGGGGTGTGGGAGCAAGGGAAGTTTCTGGCCCTGCTGTTACCATCATAATGCAGAGCAAGAAACAGAAGAGAGTTATAAACAGTGGCGGTGTAGGGTCAGGTGAGTCTGGGATTGGAAGCTATGTGAGTGAGAGCAGCTGTGATGGAGATGAGGCCAGGCTGGTGCAGAGGCGGGGACCTGGCATCTGGGGGGAATGGGGCTTTGGACCACTGGGGAGGGCAAGGAGGAGGCAAAAAGGAGCAAAGCTGGATGTGTGAACAAGGAGAATGGGAGGAGATGATGAGAATTGAGTGCTGTTAGTGAGGGGAACTGGGCTGGGGAAGAGGGAAGAGAATAGGAACAGGCTGGTGAGCGTCGTGTTTGTAGATGAGCAGAAAATAGCCACCCAGAGCACGCTGTCCTCCCACCGCCCAGGAGGACCCCGATGTCAGCGGGTATCTGTCCCACTGACCCGCACAGGGTGTCTTTCATCCCACGCTACCTTTGGGCAGTGGAAGAGGCCAGCTACAATTGTGGGGCACATGGCAGCGGATCTGAATAGGCTGGCTCTAAGACAGGAGCATGTGCAGGGCGTGATGAAGCTCTGATGCAATTGCAGTTTTTCACCAATTTTCTGTGCCTAGGCCAGTACTTGTACTGTTTCTAAGAGCTTTAACTAATACTGAAAGCACCTGGGGTTATTAATAGGGATGATGCCAAAATTCAGTTTGCCTGTGATAGTTTACCTCCCTTGTGTCTCCTTCGTTATGCAGATGCTCAGTTGCAACGTTACAGGCTACTACTGCTTTGAGACCCATTCCTTGAGTGCCCAAAGCTCCTGTGTTGGGGTGGCATCTTGCTCGGGTGGTGAAGGGGGCTGGGGGCTTCAGGCAGCTGCTGCCTTCCTGCTGCTGGAAGTTGGAGACTAAATAAAGGAAATGTCAGGAAAAGAAAGATTGGTTTCACGGTAAATAGGATGATGACCCTGTCAGCTGATGATAACCACCGTTTGGCTGTCTCCTACCTTCAGAACACTCAGTATTGCACCACTTTAAACAGCATTTTTATGTCTAAGATAAATCTTCAGTCGCTGTGCTGGAGTGGGTTGGTGTCATACAGACTCCAGGATGATGGTTTGTGAGGAGTCTTCTGTGAGGAACCTGTTTTCAGCTCCAGGTGCTAAATGGATGTTTAATCTCCACTGAGGTCAGTGGGACTTGGGCATGTACATCAGTGCGTTACCGGTTGTGCATCATCCTTGCAGGCTGAGCTGTCGCGCTGGGGATTGACTGTGTGCTGTGTGGCATGATCCCTGAGCATCGGTGAACGTATTGGTTTCCAAGCATAGGTAATATCCCCCAAATTCCAGGCCATCATGGGATTCTGGAGTAAATTGTCCATACAGAGAAGCTCCACAGATGATGACCAGCGATATTGAGAAGAAGGATCACCCTTTTCATTAAAGACATGTTTATAGGGAAGTTTTAAAAGGTTAATAAACAATAAGTAGTTAATCAATGATGAAAGCGAGGAGTCCAGCAGGTCAAGACATTGCTTTCACCTGTATGAAGGGCCATCTGTGCTGTGACAGCCCAGCATTTAGGATTTTCTTTCACCTTCAGGATTAGTTGGGAGTCTTGGGACTGGAGAGTCATCTCTGTGTTTGGTTCAGAAGAAGTCCAGATTTGTTTACCCTAAGGAAGAGGTCATGTGAGTCCAACGCAGACACAACGGCTTTGTTCTGCAGGGCGCTTTGCTTCTATGCTGTCTTTCATACCATGCTGTCCCATGGTGTTTCACAACAACAACAGGGCACAGTAGAGCTGCAAAAGTTAGCTGTCCTTTTATTTATATTTTTAGGACCCACGATTGGTGTCACTTCATACAAATCAGAGTTTAGCTGCGCCAGGGTAGCACTTTGGAAATCGGCTCGGAGAGGATAGTCTGAAAAAAGGCAAGCGCCTAACCAAGGAGCATGCCAAGCAGCGAGGTTGGTGCAGGGCTGTGTGCCTGTCTCCACCAATTGACCTGCTCGAGACGGGAGGATAAAGCCGCAGAGCGTTGTTTTAGTCTGCGGTACTTGCAAGCTTCTGTGTCTGGGGCATCTGTCATCTCTCTCAATCAGTTCTTTCAGACCCTGCGTTTATATGAAGATGCCTGTTTTATTTCTTTGCTCAACAGCTTGCACTGAGCTTCTGCTAAGTCCTGTCATGGGACTTTCTTCAGCTTTTGATTTGCTGCAATGCACAGAGAAGTTCCACTTCGTGCTTCCCTGATCATGTCTGCGGAAATGAATTTAAACTATTCTTGTCTGTGCTTACCTCCTTTACTCTCCTAACATTTCTCATACTGTAAAAGCAACCAGAATGCATTTTTGCTTATGTAGTTTGTCTTTCTGTGTCAGACTGAAATGTAAACTCTTGGAGGCAAGAGCCATCTTTCTGAAACAAGCACATGGCTTTTCCGAGTAGTGGTGTCTCTAATCTGTTGTATTGAAACTTGTATTAAAAACTTACATGGTACAAGCCTTTAAAACAAAACTGTGTGATAAATCAAATTGCTCCCAGCTGGCGAAGCATGCTGATGATACTACTTTTCTTCTGGCAGGGTTCTTTTTTTTTTTTTTTTCTTTAATTAGCACCTCACCTTCCTACACAGGGTTTCCCTTCCCTCCAGCTGCTCTGTCCTGCAGGGTTAGCAGGTAGGAGCCGAGCCCCAGTGGTGCCCGCTCAGGAATCTGCCCTCAGAGCCACCCCCTGGTTTTTTACGAACCTTGTTTTACTTGAGGATCTCCAGAAGCTACAGAAGTTAGTTCCTGTAAGTTTGAGCACCCGCCATGGCTTCCAGAGAGGGAAGTGGTGGCTCTGGCCATAACAGAAGAGCGAGCTCACTGACTGCTTCCAGCCGAGCAGTGGCTTGCTGCGGTATGGCTGGATTCAGAAGCTGTGGTGGGACTAACGCTGCGAAGCGTGCTCGCCCCAGACCCTGGGCTGACCACCAGTCTGCAAGTCTTTTGCACCCTTTACGTGGTTATTGCTCTCACAGAGTTTAGATGAGCACTGTTTACCCATTTTCTTTCATGCAGACCAATCTGAAAACCTCTTAACTGGCATTATTTTTCAAACCCCTCTTTTTCTCCCTCTTGTTAAACATTTGCTTTTCTGTAGATGATGATCTGCAGTAATGCAAATAATCTCTTGCTGCACCTCAGGAGAGAGTAAACACTATGTGACGGGAGTTGTTTTTTTGTAAGTAATATATTTTTTTCTAATTTGAAAGGAGAGCAACATTCTACTAATCTTTTAAAACTGTCGGCTTATTTCTGTGTTTGTTACCAGTGTAACCTTTTGTCCCTGTAGAATTCTGGACAATTTGCAAACTACGAGAAGTTTATAGGTATTTCACTCAGCACAAGTCAGCAGGAGCTAGCTTGATGAGACATCAGCTCTCCTGACCCAGCCCAGGCAGGTTTTGGCATACCTGGAGTTCAGGGGATGTTAATGCAGTCTGAGAGATGCTTCAGGTAGTTTGTGTCACGGGCTGTGGCAATGCATTTAATCAATACGCTGTTAAAGAGGCAGTAGACTCTATCGCTGGGTGGTTTCAAAGAATGCATTAAATAGAATTGGGAAGGATTTAGGGGTAGCTGGCATTGCCGTAGACCAGCTGTGTTATGCCTGAAGATCTTTTAACCCTGCGTTTTAAGATTATCTGTTGTATTACAGATGTACGTACCTCTCATCACCGAATGGCGACAGTTGCATCACATACTGTGTAAATGTTGGAAGAGGTGGACCGTGCTCTGCAGATTTGGTCTTAAAAAGTAGGCAGACATTAGGATATGGCATGTTATCCCAGTGTTAGGGGGGGAGAACTGAGATAAGGAGAGATGCTCTGCATGATAATCTGTGGCAGGGCCTGGTCCCAGCCCCCCAGGCTGATATTCTATGCCCTAAATGGCCTCCTCTTTGCTGGAGCTAGTTTAAAAATACATGTCAGTGAAACAGAGCTTGCCAGCCTCTTTGGCTGGGTGCCCATAGCTAATCACTGGAGATTTCATAGTGAGGTCTTTCAGAGTGTCTGTTTGATTAATGGTTCATGTTTTGCAGATCTGGGGCTTTTTATTCTTAAAGTTATTACATATCATTTATAAGAGTTAAATACATTTTAATTCCCTGTTAAATACAATGAAACAGTCTCTACAGTGAAGGTGGCTGTTTTCACCTGGCAGCAGCGTGTTTGCGGAGGCTCGTCTTGGACATGCAGACAGTTAGTTAGGATTCTTCACCCTGCTGTTGTGTGCACTTCCCCAGAAGTCTCGTAAAAGTAAGAAACCAAGGAGCTGTGACACACCATCAGGCTGAACCTCTGCGCACCGTGCCTCACGGTTATGAGGGATAACTGTGCTGCTCTCACGGGAGAGGGGATTGAGACATCAGGCTGATGCGAAGGTGTGTGCAGAGAGGCTGGGTGGGAATGGGAGTGGTAACGCATGTTTGGGTCTGCTGAGGTATGGAGAGCGAGTGGGGCAAGGGAAGGTGTGAGCTACTGGCTTGTGTCACCTCCTGGACACTGGGCTGGTGGGGTGAGTGCTTTGGGCTCAGATGTGAGCACGCTTGTAGCAGAGCAGGGGTATATTCCGGGAGTCCCTTCTGCAGTGTTTGCTGCTCTCCCTCCTGCCAGGCTGCTTGCAGTGTCATCTGGAGCTTTGCCTCAGTCTGATCCCCGCACACAGGAGTTGCACGTGGAGCACTTTCTTAAGCAGCTCTTCCTGCTCCCCGCTGGCTGGGACTGCTGGCGAGCTGGACAAAGGAGGCTCGTGATGGAGAAGGGCTGTACTGCTCTGTCCTCATAGAGTTCAGCAGTTTTCTGTGGCCAAACTTTTGAGTGTGTCAGAGTGAACCCTGATTTTTACAAGTTCACACAGTCTGTACGCTGCTCCCTTCCTTTTAAATTAAACATCTTTTTTTTTTTCCCCGGTGAGTCCACATGGCAGGAAGACCCCCAGGCGCGCTCCCATTGTGGCTGCACTGCTTGCGGACAGGCTGTTTGCTGCCGACTCAAACAGAAGTGCTGCAACAGCAACTGCAGTCGTCTGTTTGATAAACAGTGCCCGACCGTATGTTCAGCTGTTGATTCCTGAGGACGTCTCTTTTTTCTCCCCTATTTGCATACGGGCATGAACAAGCCACCAATGCATATGTACAACCATGTAGAAGGATTCATTAACAAGGGATTTAGCCGTTGTGCCATGTTTGCCTGCAGCGCTTTGATCTTGAGAAGGGCAGTCAACGGCAGAAACAACACTGCATCCAAACCAGTATCAAATGCCTTTATCCTGAACACCTGGGGCTTGGAGGCTCAGCAGGGCAGGGTAGCTTTGAAATGTATTAGGAACATTTTTCCTGAGAACCATGAACGTTTGTCTCTATTAAGCTTGTTTTTGCTATTTCCCAGTGCTGCAAGTGATCAGTTATTGTAAAATCCCTTAATGGCTTTTATAGAGGAGAAGAAAACCATGACAAATGCAAGCAAACTTACTGCTTTTGCTTGTTTTGACACTTGTTTCTCTGATATTTTCTGTCCTAAATTACAAATGGCTGTATTCTTTGTGGTTGGTGTGGACCACTTGCAAAGCACTGCGGAGCAGGACTCTCATGCATTCATAGCTTCACAGCTCCAACAATGTCTTGAGCCAGCTTTTGCAGCTAATTACTTTTTTCTCAACTTAATTATTCAAGATCATAATACCGAAGTGTCAAAAGCCCACAAACCAGAGCAAGGCAGTATTCCTCATGTAATAATATACCTCGCTACATTTGATAAGTTTTTGTAAGCTATTCCATCTTCCCCTAACCATAATATTTTAGCACAAACCTAGCATTGTCATGCCAGCTAACTCGTTTTTATCCATTCTGCTCCCCCTTCGTCCTGTATTCTTGTTTTTTTTTTTGCTTGTGTTTATGAGACCAGCCCTGCCAAGGCTTTACATGACCTTTCCTTCTGCACTGGGCTGCAATTGCTGCCTTCAGAGCCACTCTCAGTAGTGGGGTCTGCTCTGTGCCACGACAGCTTTTAAAGCCAAAAAGCTTCTCTCTGAATTTACTCCGTGCTCTCCAAGCAGCTCCATTTGTGTTTTTTCTCTCTCTGCTCTCTCAGGGTTGTTTTTGTTCCTGTGTGTGACACCCAGCGATGTGCTCAGCACAACACCTTCCCATCTAGGTAGCTCAGGCTTTGGTTTATTTATAAAGCTAGCACAAGTCAGGAGAGCATCAGTGGCGTTACCAGGTTTGGGGAGGTGGGAGAGTGAAATGGCAGAGGGGAGCAGCTTGCTAGCAAAGAAGTAAGTGATTATGTCAGCTGATGTCTTCTGCTCTTTCTGGGATCAGCTCATTTGTTTCAAAGAGGACCAGCCTGAAAAAGGCAGAACTACTGAGAGTGCTGTGTTTGTTAGAGAGGCTCTGTGCTGGGATAACAAAAGCAAAGCGAGCCCTTGCCTAAGCCCATAGGGCAGTGGGATGTGGGAGCTCGTGTTGTGCCACTGAACTGATTGTTATTTTTGCGTTCAGAGGCAGAACGCCTGCCTTGGCTCGATTTAGGTCCAGAGATATGGAATAAAGGAAAAGAAATATTTCTAGCTTTTGGAAACTTTCTTCTTTTTTCATGCAGCACCTAGTTTGGAAGCAAAAGTCTCTGTTGCTCTGCCAGTGAGACTGTTCAGAAGAAAAGATTAAAAAAAAAAAAAGCCAGAGAAAGATTTTAAAGGGGCACCAACTGGCGCTGATCTTGCAGGCAGATAAAGAAAATCTCGTTCAGCTTCTCCTCAGCGTCTTTTGCGTAGTGTTCCCCCCGCCCTTTATTTTTGTCTTATGAGCTATCATCAGTAAGAGATTAAAAAAAAAAAAAGCATCAATATTGAAAAATTTTAGTGTCTGCACAGAACCACAGCCTGTCCCTTTAAACTACAGATAAGCCTTAGTGGAATTTCTATTCTGGGAATAGTTAATTCTGTTTGAGGTTGGGCAAGAGAGACGCGCACACAGGCTTAGTAACAATATTTTTACTCCATTTGATTTTTCTCCTAAGGATTTGCCTCCCTCATTTGATGGAAAGTACAGTTATCGATCAATTTCCCACTAAGGAGAAGACAAAAAAAAAAAAGAGAGAGAGAGAAAGAAGAAACAAACAAAAAGCCCAAATGAGAGCATTTGTAGCTGTAGTGCTGTTATATAATAGCCATTATGTAATGCCTGTTGGTGCCAACTAAAAATATACTGGAAGATAACTTCCAATTCATTGAAGCATTTAACTAGCGTCATCCCAGGGTTTCTTGTTCTGGATGCAAACCCTCCTGCAGATGTTGAGAAGAGCTCACGAGTCCCCTAGACCTCACAGCGACCTGTTCTGTTTCTTACCCCTCTTTCTCCAGTCTTGTTTTGCTCTTATACCTAGAGTTTTAGCAATGGTCAATGCCTGTTTGCACATCCCAGTGACCATGCCATCCGTCCTCGCAGCCCCTTTTCTAATGCTTTGTTCAGCTGTGGCAGACACTGCGTTTTCAGAAGGAGGCGAGTGTAAAGCATAGCAGTGAATAGATTTTGCAATTGCTCATGCAGCAGGCATCGAACACTCGACAGCTTCATAGGCCATGTTTTACAGGGAGCTCTTCTCCTGCAGCTGAGCTGCAGCTAAAAGCGTGTTGCCTTTTCCGTCCCGAGCCCCCTGTGAGCTGCCAGGAGGACCCAATGCCAGTACCCAGATGCCCAGCCAGGCTGCAATTCCAGAAATGGAGTAAAACCCCAAGCTGCTCCTACCCATCACTGTAGAGGTGTGATATGAGCCATGGCTTGCCCTTACTGCCGGCAGGATAAATTGTTGTCGTGGCCCTGGCTGCGCGGGACCTGGAGCACCGTTCCCAGCAGTAGGGTGGGCAGCCTGGGCTGAGCAGTGCTGTGAGGTGGCAGTGCCTTGGCTGGGGCTTGGGGACAGTGGCAGCCTCTGGGGCAGGGCAGAAAGCATCGCCTGTGGTCCCTGGACAAGGAGACATGCTGGGCCATGGGAGGCGAAGCAGGCAGCAGCAGTGAGCTGCGCTCCTGGTGGGGACCCTGCAGGGTTTGTCGTTTTGGCAAGAAAAGTTCAAATAGTCCTGGTTGAAAAAGCCATGAGCAAAAGCCCTCTTTACAGCCAACCATCTCCAGGGTTTCAGTCTGCATGGAGATTTATAACACTACGTATCACAAAATGTTATGAGTGCTTTCATTAAAGCCTCACAGTACAGGGAGAGGGTACCTAGACCTGCTATCACCGCTGGGGCAGTGGAACTGTGGTTAAACAAGTTCCGTTGGGTCACATGGATTCAGGCAGCAGGGTTTGGACTCCCATCTTTTGCGCTAACCAGTGTATGACACAGCCATTTCTGTTCCTGATCACTGAAAACAGAATCGGTGTGCTGTTCTGCAGCCAGGCACTAGGACTAGAATATCAACGTTGACGGTATAAATCTGTATTCAGGTTTCTTGCTGTAGTGGATGCATCTTGTTGATGACCTGTGGCATCTCTGTGGTCAGTGAGACTGATGGTTCCATGGCAGGAGCCAGAGGTTCTCTTTTAGGTGACTGGAGATCCCATCTAACTGTCCAAGCAGTCTGGGATAGCTGGTTCAGCCTCCATTGAGATCAGCAAAGATTTTTCTTTTTCAAAAGAGCAGAGGTTGGATTTATCTTCAGGACTTACAGAGCCTTTGGTTTGCAAGAATTAACACAAGAAGAGTCTTGACTGTATCCGAGCAAGCGCTATATATGTGGTGCATTTTGATCTTGAAGGTGCAGTAGAAGTCATTAGTGCCCATAATAATTACTGTTGTTGCTATTGCTTTATTACAGCAATATAATGAAGCATGAGTGGAGATAACTCCTGGTTAAACTTAATTTCCTCTGCAGGAACAGCAATGTTGACAAATTAATGAAGGGAACCAACGGCGCTTTGCACTTGAGTTGGCTCTGTCAGCCCCAATGGCAAGTGCAAGTATGTTGCATCCAGTTTTAAGGAGGGGAAAATCCAGATAAGTAAGTGGAACTAGGGTTTTACCAACCAAATATTTTTATCTGCCATGTGGATGTGCCTCGTGTCCCAGCTCCTGGCCAGATGAAAGGAAAGTCCTTCTCCTGGAAGGTGCTCGTTGAGAAGGGCAGTGGGTTAAGGCAGTGGATGGGGATGTGGAAATCATATCTCCGTGAGATGGAACGGCTTAACCTGGCTGTGCGTTGGTGCTTGTTTCTGGCAGTTGCTAAAGAAAGTGATGTGAGTGCTTACTCAAAACCACAATAAATTAGATGAGTGATAATTATTTAGCTCTATGGGGTAAAGATTTAGGACTCCACGCCTCGGGCCAGCATGATTTGCTTTCTGTGGGCAAGATACTGTCTACGGCATGTCTGCTTGCTGCTTTATTTGTATGAAGAGGGAGAGAGCGCCTATGCAGAGTGGATTTTGCTGATGTGCGTTTTAGCAGAGGCCACTCTCAGTTCCTTGTGCCTATGTGTATTAAATGCCAGGTGGCAGACAGTTGGAGAGGAGAAACGCAAAAGCTGTGGAAAAAAAGAGCCAATGGCTCTAACGCTGCCTCGCCAGTCCAACCGAGCACGGTTCTAGCAATATACTTACTTTGGCTCTCTTCCCTCGCTGACGTCATCCACATATTAACTGAAGACGTAGCCATGAATTTTTTAGTGCCAGCAAAGAGCTGCAAGTCTGAAACACTGAATAGGTAAGGAGAGCCGCTGTCCTGCGCACGCTCCCTGGGGGAGATGCACGGGGGAAGGCGGCACGGGGCAGATGCTCGGCGCCTTGGCCGTCCTGGTGAAGCTGGAAAGCATTGCACTGGTGGGTCCTCAGCCTGTATCCTCTGCGTGCCTTTAATGGGGCCAGTCTGGGGAACTGGCAGTGCTGCACCATGGTTTTGCAAGCTCCTGGGCAAGATGAGTTGAGAAGAGCATTCATTACATTCTGAATAGGCACAAATAAACCAGGCAATACTGTATCAGCGATATTGTTGTGTTGGATTGTTATTTAAAACAGCGTTTCATCTGGAAGCTTTGACCATCTCTTTGATGGGAAATCAGCTGGGTTTGTTATTGTGCCTATGTTTAAATTGTACTTTCCATTTATTCTCTTTAGTCTACATCTTGCATTAAAAATCCACTTGATTTTATGACCAGAAGATGCCCTGGCTGCTCCTCCTGTAACAACTGCCTCACCACCAGATATGCCATAGCCATTAAATCAACCCCTGTGGTGACCTGCATATCTTTAAGCATTTAAATGAGTTCTACAAATTAGGCTTTTAGGATTAGTCATCATAGATTTGCAGCATCATTGGTGTGTTGCCAAGGACCCCAGTTTTGTCGCCATGACTACTACCACGGGGTTACCGAGAAACACAAACTGCAGGAAAGTTTATTAAACAGAAAATTCACGTGCCAGAACATGAGTGGGTGAGCAGTGACGAGGCACCCGCCGCGGCTGGGGGAGCACCTGGGTACTGATACCAGCAGTGCAGCTCGGAGGGGGGCCTCTGGAGGAGGGAAGATGCCATTTTCCACCCAGGGAAAATCACCATCGGATGTATTTGTTGTATCATTACCGTGCCTGTTAAATAGTGTGTTTTGAGAAGCTGGGGAGGCAGTGGGAGTGTGTGCTTAGTCCACCAAATGCTCTAATCCTGTGTGGACTGTCCCTTCCCAGGAAAGGCTGTACCCCCTCCACGGTACATGAAGCTGCACGAAGGACGATCCTGTGATGAAGCACCTGTAGTAATGAAGGCCCCTGGTACAGTGTTGTGAGACCAATGGGCTTGAACTGTCAAGTTTGGAGGATTTTTTTTAAACCTGAGCACTGAAAAACAGGAAGCTGTGATTTGTCTCCGGTAGAGAACATATAACCCAACTCTTCTCTGCTTTCACCTATTTAGACACATGCTTGCCTTATGCAAGGGGAAGCACCAGGCCTGTGTCCACCTTCTTTTCTAGACCTTCAGATGTGGGAATTGGGGCTTTAGAAATAGGGCTGCTGGAAACTCCGAAGTGCCATTCCTTCAAGATTTGTGCTCTTTTATCATTTGAAAACCCAGCCTCATAGCTTTTTTTTTTTGGTTGTTTTTTTTTCCCCCCTTTGGATGTCTTCTTCTAGGACCTTTAACATGTATATACGACTTTGCTTGGGAACTCGTGAAGAGAACATGCATTTGGTAGCTTCAGCCTGGCATGGTTTTCCCCACCCTGTTGATGTATGTGGCTCTTTCTCACATACTTGTCTCCTGTTCCTCAGCCTCACTTAGCTGTTTCACAGAAACTCGGGACCAAAGTCTTTCTCCTTCCTGAACCTGTTATCCTCTTGGTCACGTCTTGGACTGTTATTGAATCCTTCAACAAGACAATGCTAAAAATCATGGGAGGATGTTCAGCAGCGTCTATTGGTAGTAGTATCTACATTACAAAACATCTTTTATAGTTCTTTAAGGACAGGGAAATCCACAGAATGGTTCTTAGCTCTTCATCAGCTCTGCAGACACTTTCTCCTGCCTTGGGCAATGCTGATAAACCCTACATGCTTAGTGCTGGGCAAGAGCAGAGCCTGCTCCCAGAGGGCTTCTCTCCTGCAGGAATCTGCTTTTTCCATCTCACCTCATCCCTTCCCTCTCCCCACAGCGTTGTCACAGGTCTCGTGGCCAAGTGTCTCTGCAAGGTCAGCTGCTCTGTCTGAGTATGGGATGCTCCCCGGGCTCTTCCACCAGCTCTGGGCCACCAGCTTACCATCTTGTAGTAGAGGCCTGAGTTTGGGTTTTTTTTGTTTGTTTTTGGAAGAGATTCTTTGAATTCAAAGCACAGCAAATTCCTGGTAGAATGCTCCGTGCCTGGGACTTGCTCTTCCGTGGCCCTTCCCTGACCTTCCAGCAACAGTGCCAAAAACCTCTGTCATGGGTTATGGATCAAAAATACATAAATAGAACAAACCAACATGCTGGAGTCAAGAACAGTACGAATGCTCCTGATGCCAGCTCATATGTGTGGCCTGAAGACAAACTGCCTGTCCTGTGAGCCTGATACTCACTGAAAATGGAACTGACGGGGACGGGAGAGCATTGCAGTGCGTGCAGAAGCCGGCATGCTTGTGTGTTATATATAGGAGTACGTATATACATGGACCCAAACACTTTATGTGTTTACGTGCTAGCAGGCCAGTACAGCCCCACTGCTTCCTCAGTTTGGAGGTTTCCCGCTTAAACCATTCTGGTTTCCCTCATATGTTTTGTTTTTACCTCTAATTTCCCACAAATGAGCAGTCAGGGAGTTCTCCTACCACTCTCTTAAAGGTTTCCTTCCCCTGAACTAAACTGCTTTTGCAGAGGATTTTCACTTGTGCAGTAAAGTGCTTGTTAGAGGTCTGTGTGGGTGACTAAATGCTATTTGCTTTCCAGTGTCGGTCCTGTTCCATATTTGTATTTGTCTTGAATGTTCTGGAGAAATAGAGGAAAACTATGTTTTAGCTTCAGACCCATCTCAGCGTAAGTGAATTTTGTGCCTATTTCTTCCAAGGCTGGCTACATTGATCTCATGGTTAAGGGAGTGGAAATAAAGAAGTAAAATCCTGAGCTATCATAATCCTGTTTGGGTGGACTGGCTGTCTCCAAAGTATACAGCCTGCTGTGGAAAACACCTCTTTTTTAGTTGCTCCTAATGCTGCAGTTTTGGTGGAACTTAGTGATGGATTACCCAAAAGCCTGGCTGTCTTAGAAACACCCGTGTTCTCCATAAGAAAGTGAGATTTGCATACATGCAGTGAATGAGCCTCTCTGCTTGGCTGGTTCCAGCCAAATTTGCTGGAGGCCCCTCCTGGAGCCAGCCTTCCCCTTGTCCTCACCTGTTCATCCCTTTTATCTGCTGGCAATTACCTAAATGATAATAGAGTCAAATGCTGCAGATGAGGTGAAAATACCGTACCGTCTCTCACAAGGTATAGCATTCGACCTGGTCACCTGAGTAGCGTTCGCTGGGAGATTTTGGGTGCTCCCCCATAGCCCAGTGTTGTAATCTATCAGTGTGTACTATTGAACTGTCTTGTTCTTTGTCACTTGGGGTAATAATTACCCAGACCGTTTTACCTTCCAAATGCTTTGCAGCTATTAGTCACTCATCAGCATTCCTGAAATGACAGGGTTCACATCCCCGTTATATAAATACGGAAGGCAAGACAAGGTAGCAACAGAGCTTTGCAGAAAGTGTCTGCTGCCCCAGCGGGAGCTGCTCAGGAGGTTCGTTTGCAGCCTTGATATTTCCGAGGTGAGAGCAACGCTTGCACAAAGTCAGGCTCTGTGTGTCCCGGAGCAGGGAGAGGCTTTGGAAAAATTGCCCCTAAATTAGAAAGTTGATTTAGGAGCTAGGGTTTAGATCAGCTTTCCTCCAACTGCGAGGCTTGTTTGCCTGGAGGACTCTGCAGGGAGGTAGCGGACGAGCTCCCAGCGAAGGCAGCACTGCAGGTGCACAGGCAGCAGTTTGCAGCCTTCCTGCATCATTTTCACAAAGCACAAAGCTAGAGTGTTACCGGCAACCTGGAATGAAGAGAGGGCTCAAGTTTTGCCAAACATCAGCCAACCATGCAGAGCCAAGAAGGAAAACCGCTGTCTCCTGCCTGAGCTTTGTTTGCAGCTAACTCTTATATTCAGGCCATTTTTATTCCTGGTTTCTACTCTGCCCTCCTGTGTCTCTCCGTATCCTGGCAAAGGAAGTGCTGTGATCAAATGTTAATGCTCAGGAAAACCTTGCTGTGAGCAGCAGTGCTCTCATCCTGCTGTTTAATTTTGCTTGTCGTGGGCTACAGTGATCAGTGGTTAGGGCAGGCTGGCCGCCGCAGCTTCTCTTGCACCAAGCTGCAGGGAACCGTGCAAACCATGGCTGCCTCCCGCCCTTCGAGCACTAAATACGTGGTAAGCCCTGTCTTTAATGCTCCTTATCGGAGGCTGGCTCTGTTTACTTGCATAATTCCCTCAGTGCCTTACCAGATTAGCACGATTTCAAAGTGTTAGGAGCATCAGTGCCTGAAAGAGTTTTGCACTCAGCTTGCCTTGGCCTCCCCACATTCAGATTAGGTGCAAACACATTCTTGATAATAGAAAACTATTTGGACAGGGGTGGTTTTCCTTTCACCTAGATTAATAATAGAAGCATGGAGACCTGTTAGCAAGGAGCAGGGCTACCTCAAGTAGCTGCTTTAATCCTTGTTATGTCTTTGGAACCTGGCTTTTTTGCGGGCTTGTGTTTAGGAGCGGTGGATGAAGCCCCGCGTCCCACAGCAAAGGCCACATCTGCTTCCCTGGGTCACGGTCGAGGGAGCGATTCCCATCGGTCCCAACACATTGGGGAGCAGGGTCTGTGTGAGCAACAGTCTTGTTTCTCCTGCGTGAGTGTGTAGATGGATTTGTTTAAAGAAGGTCCACAAGTGAGGTTACACTGGAGACAGCCACAGTTGTCCCACCCTCCCTCCTCCTCCGATAGCAACAGTAAAGCACGACAGGTACACCTGAACTTCATTCAGTGCATATAAAGCGGTGAGGTTGTCCCGATCCGAACAGTGGCAGGAGTAATCAGACCAGTGCCTTTGTAACATGCAGAACGACGAAGGTTCTTGGCTTTTGTGGTGCTGAGGAACGTGGTTGGAGAGGGCCACGACCCCTGTGAGGATTCTCGCTCCTCCGAAAGGGACTGATCCTGAGCCTCGTCGTGGGCTGGGGCAGAGCCCCAACCAGGCCGATACCTGCTTGAGACCTTTGCCTTGCGGCCAGTTTGCACCTCGTGCCTGTCCATGTACCTAACGCAGCCAGGATCTGTTTATAAAGTAGCTTGGCTTTTCTTGGAGTGCTGGGTACAGCAGAAAAGGCTAAAGCTTTGGTTTGTGGTATAATTGGGCAGCTATCTTTAGCCCCAGGCAGTCAAAATCTTCTGTGCTTTCCTTCCTTGTTCATACTGTGTCCCCACTGCACGGGGAGCAGTGTCGGCAGCCCCCGCCAGCTCCCTCCTGCCCCCCTTTTGCCTTGCAAAAGCATCAGCCAGCCAACTTCCTATGTAGCTTGGGCTCAGCTGGAGCCGAGCACTGACTTTGTATCCAGAAAGATCTGTTGTTATTCCTGCTTGCTCTCACCCTTCCCTCACCACCCTCCCCTAAAATTCCAACCCCTCAGCTTGCTGAATAATTTCAAGGTGCTAATTGCCCCACACCGCAGCTGATCCATTGATCTGGAACGCAAACAGTCTCGAGGTAATTTTCTCCCTGAGCCAGTCTGGGGCTTATGCAAGTGCTGGTGTTTGTTTCCTTGTTTTTAATTTCCTGCAAAGAAAAGCTTTTGTGTTGCTCTCGACAAGATGCCTGTGCCTCTGTCTGTGCCACTGTCTCGGTGGCTGCTCTGTCAGGCCACGTGGGTCTCGAGGAAAATTGACACTCACAATGCCCGTTTCTTGTGTAATTGAAGTCTGTGGGTGGGAAGTTAAAGTCCTGCTCAGCCACGTCCCTCTGTCAGAACTGTAGTCTGTTCCCTGAGGTATCAAGTGGCTTCTCTCGCTCATCTTTAGTCCAGTGTTTGGAAAGAGTGGGAGCAACTCATACTCTTTGTCCTGTTAGATGAAGACTTGGAGGCAAAGCTTGCTCCTCTCTGAGGACTCTGGCATCCCTGGTGCGGCAGCTAGCCACAGCAAAACAGGGCTGGCTGACTACTGGGAGAGCCCAGCACGCGTCCTGCGCAGCAAAGAGTTAATTTTCCTATGGCTATTGCTTCCAGCCGTCAGCAGAAGCGTTGTGCTGGTTGTGCTGTGCGCTTGCAGGGTTTGATCCGTGAGGGGCGGAGGTGTGCGGATGATGTAATGCGAGCAACTCCCGGTGCTCTGCAAGTAGGAGGCTATGCGAAAATAAACTCATCTGCAGTCGTTCCTCTCCCCACCTTGCAGGTGCAGGTTCAGTTTACCTGGAGGATTTGCTCTCGTACCTTTTAAATAAAATCACTGCTGGTTTTGCTGAACAGGGAAGAGGGCAAGGCTGGTGCTGCAGCCTTGGGCCAGGATGGCGAAGGGGAGCGCGGGAGCGCACGCGGGTGCTAGCCGGGCTGCACGCGGGGAGGTGTGCTCCTGCACGCCTGCGGGACAGCCGCCTCCGTCAGTAAAGCGTGGAAGGAACTTTGCATCCGATTCTGCAGGCAGTCCTATCTCCAGGTGGTGTGCGTGTATAGGAGAAGTGAATAGCAGTTGTCTACCCCTGAATCATGAGCAGATTTTGAAAAGTGAAATGTAACGCAACACCTATCTCCCTCCAGAGAAGTAGCCCCTTCCTTTCAGGCTCAGAGAAGGTGCCCGTGGCTTTCTTCAGCAATCGGCTTCGCTGACCCAGACCCCTCTGACAAATGCTGCCACCGGGCTGGGCAGCGGTGGAGGGCAGCTCTCAGGTGTGCGTGTAAGCAGGTAGGAGCAGGGAGATGTTGGCACCGTTTGCAGTCCCGGCCTCCTTCCAGGCTGCCTGGTGAATGCCTGCCCACTGGCAGGTCTGTCGCTTTGGCTGGAGGGGAAGGTTCACTCCACCGGTGTCTCACGCCGTGCCCTTGCTGGGATGCTGGCTCACACACCAAGCCACAGCTTTAAGGACTTCATCTATACACAAGGCAGAATTTCTGCTGCTGGTGTTTCAAAAGCACCTGAGTGTGTGTGCAGCCCTCACACCTGTGTATTCAGCTTTCCAGAAGTGGCAAAGATTGATGACACCTCTAGAATAAATCAGCACCTGCCAGCTGAGGAAAGATTTTCTCAGTTTAAACAAAATACTGACATATCCCCTCTGTCTGCCCACAAGTTCACAGATAAAATAGGAGAGGAGAGGTGGAAAGAAACGTCTCACAAACTAGAAACTGAGCTGCTGTGAATCCCCTTCCCAGCACTGTCCTGTGTCTCCTGCATGCCTTCCACTGGCAGGAGACGTGGATGGAGCAGAGCCCAGCTGGCCTGTGTGGCTGGCAGCTGGGGGGTCTTTGCAACAATGGGTTCAGGTGACAAGTGGCAAGCAGGCATCATCCTTGTGGTGGTGGGTTGGGTAGCCAGTGCTCCCAGGTTTCTCTCTGGTTCGCCCACAGATGTGCAGGTATGTCAGTGCTGCCCCGAAGTTTGTGTTGGAACTGATGTAAGTGCTTGAGAAGTGTTTTGGATCCATTCTGCACTCTCAAAGAAGGGAGCACACAAAAACCAGACCTGTGTGATCCTTTGTCACTTGGACACTATTGAAACTGCCTCTGGCCTGACTCAGTGTGGTCTTTGGTGTGTATCCAAAACATCTCCAAGGAGGATGTCTTCTCCTCCACATCTGCTAACGGGAACAAAGGGTGGGGGCATATAGAAAAACAACTCCAAAAGTTGGAGAGCTTGAAATTTTTATGTAAACAGATTTACCTTGCAGAGATTTGCTCTAGCATTGCTGTATATCAGAGACCCACCTGAACATTAAAAATGGCCTCTCTCATTCATTTCACTGCCTTAGGCTTGTCTGTAGCTCTGGACATGACCTGGCATGACACAAGTGTTCTCCTCGTGTTTCATGTGGTGGCAGAACATGGCACCACAGCAGCATGTCCAGGAACAGCCATCCCTTGTACCTGTGGGGAGCACAGCTTCACCAGGCTTTTCTTCTTGCCACAGCCTTCATTTCAGGCTGGGGGGAAGGACCAGTCTACCTGGGGGCTTCCTTGAGGTCAGGAAAAAATGATGGTAGCAGCAAGATCCCTGCAAAACTCACCAGGCACTAGATACTGAGCCAGCGAAAGGAGAGGGATGGGCACGTGAGCTCACATGGCTCTTCAGAGGTTTGCACTGGGTGCCTCGGGTGAAGCTGCTTGAGCTGCAGCAGGTCCAGTAGTTGTAGAGCAGAACACATCCTGCTCGGTTGTATCAGTGGTTAGTGTGGGACACGCAGAGACCCCAGGCTGCATTTCTGGCCTCTGCCTGCAGCGCCTGGAAGGCTGCAGTGCAGCACGTAGCAGTTGCAGAGTTCAGCTCTCCATCACATCGACACAGAGACGCTAATTCTTTGCTGGAGCTTGAAGATGGGGAAGCTGAGATTAGGAGGAATATTTGCAGGTTTGAGAGCAAATATATTTTGCTTCACATGACTGAAGATCTTTCTCCTACAAAGAGAACTTGCACTGTAAACACATTCTTTTCCCCCCGGGAAATCCTGGTCTTTCATTAATGCAAGGCAATCCAGCTGCACTCCAGATGCAGACCAGAGGAGTCACTTGTTTTGGTTGTAGGTTGGAGCCTAATGGAGGGAGAAAAAAGCAACTGATTGGATTTCTGCAGCTGTTGCTGTTTTTCCTGCGTCAGAGTGAAACAAGAGGCACGGAGACCCCTCACCTCGGCGGTACAGGCAGTGCTGGGGATGGCTCCGAGTGCCATGGTGCTGCAGACACGTGGCTTTGGGAAAAGTGAATGAGAAGAAAATACCTGGAGACAAATACAGGCGAGCTCCTTCCTGGAAGAACACCTGGCCAGGTGACCAAGCTACATCTCCCAAGTGACTGCTCCTGCTTATTTTTTAGCATTATTGCTGTAATACCCAGGAACTGCAGTTGAGCTGAGTGCTCTGTGGTGCCCGCATTTTACGTGTGTTTCAACAGACAAGGGCTTTAGCAGCCAAATACTTAACATGGAAGGGAAATGCAGGTAAAAGGAGGTGACATGATGTGCCCAAGGTCAACTCACAAGCTAGTGACAGATGAAGGTGGGTAAGCCGTGTCTGTTGGGGTCAGCGTCCATCCGCTACACCTTGACCCCTGCCGCAACGTCCCTGTGCACAGCCTGCCACTATTCGGCGGGGACGGGGCACCTACAAAACAGCCTGCAGCTCTGCTTCCCCCTCAGCCAGCAGCCAGCCAAGGGAGGAGCATCAGAAAGTCTGGAAAGGAGAGAGATGCTGTTGCTGCAGCCAGAAGAGTATTCATCTTAAAAACTAGTTCCACCAGAGAACACCAAACGCTGCAGGAAGTCAGCAAAGTTTCTTCTCTTCCAGTGTGTAGGTGACATGTGCTCCAAATCCCTTGTATTTAAAAGAGAAATAAGCAGTGGGATTGAGGAGGAATATATTTCACTTATTTATCTGAATATTGATGAAAGTTAGCATTACGTGGGCTCCCCAGCACTTCATTACACATTTTCAGTTACAAAAAGTCTTCCTACCTGCAGCATACTGTATTTATCTTTTAAATATCATTGTTCCCTTCTCCCATAAAAACCTTCCATGAACTTGTGCAAATATTTGCCTGCTGTTTGGTGACAATTTGGATGATCACCAAGCCCAAGAGTGTGGCTGTACAAGCAAGTTGTGTTCTACTGGAGGACTCCCTGCCCCCAGCAGTTCCTGCTAACACCTCATCTGCGGGGAGGAGGGGACCCACACCTCCAACTTAGGCATCTGCCAACATCCCTGATGTTCATCGCTGGAGGTCTTCAGAAAACGTTTAGATGTAGAGCTTAGTGACGTGGTTTAATGGTGGACCTGCAGTGCTAGGTTAAAGGTTGGACTGGATGATCTTGGAGGTCTACTGCAGCCTAAATGATTCTATGATTCTATGACCTATGTCTTCTAGGTCAAAAGCAACAAGGCAGAGTGCAGCAGGAGAGCTTCATCCCCTGTGCTTCCTCTTCATCACTTCAGTGGTCAGCTGCTCTTTAATCCTTGCTCTGCTTTCTGGACCTGTGTGCTGACCATGCAGCAGAAATGCAGCCCATGCCGAGAGAGGCCTGGGGTGCAGAGACACAGCCCCATCCCTGCAAGAAGAGAGCAGAGTGCCAAAATCGCTCTTGCAGCCACTGGTGTTTCAATGGCCACGACCAACTGGAGAGCCAGCAAAAGCCCTGAGGTGCCAATATCCCTAGTGAAGGCATATCTACGGGGAGCTTTCTTGTCTCTGTCTGCAGTGCCATGGTCATCTTTGAATTACATCATTCAGGGTATCAGTCTCTTTTCTCAGGTGACAAGTGACAGGACATGAAGAAATGGCCTCACGTTGTGCCAGGAGAGGTTTAGGTTGGATATCGGGATGAATTTCCTCCTGAAGAAGGTGGTCAAGCATTGGAACGTGGTGGAGTCCCCATTCCTGGAGGTGTTTAAGAGACATGTGGATGTAGCACTGAGGGACGTGGTTTAGTGATGGGACTTGGTAGGTCAGGCTGATGGTCGCACTTGGTGATCTTGAAGGTCTTTTCCATCCCACATGATTCTATACAGTCCCAGCTATGCCTTCTCTTTTAACAGGAGCGGGAGAAGTCTTTGCAAATGTTAAGGTACCTTCGTTACGGTGGGGAAACATGGGTTGCAGCTCTCTCGGGCTGTGCGGAGCCTTGCCAGGCAATGGAGCACTCCAGTTCTGGCCAAGCCTGAATTAGGAAGTGGTGCCAGACTGGAGCTGATGAGCACTCAGGTACACGTGCATCATGGGCAATCCACCCTCCTGCCTCCAAGAACACATAACAGGCAGGAGACCTGCAGGCTGCACAGCAGCGGGTGCATTTCTGCGTGCAGCGTGCTGTGGCAGCATTAGGCTTCAACGTGGGAGCACTGATAGACCCAGCCCGGCGGCGTGCGCTGCTGGCTGCGGGCTCTGCACCTTGGTCCAGCTGCGGTTGGGACTGTTTGCTTTGCCCGTTCAGTTTGTTGGCAGAGGAGTGCACCGTGGTCGTGAAGATGAATTGTTTTGCCTCTGCTTTTTAAACAAACAAAAAGTGTCAGACAGTTTTAACCTGGCTTTTGGTGTCTTTTTGCATTCATAATGGGCTCTGGCAATAATATCCAGTTTATTTTAGCTCTTCCCCAGGAATGGGCTTTCCAGAAAGGTTCCTCTGCTTGCTGTTTTCAGGCAGCAGAGAGATCTTGAATGGCTTGTGGTGGGTAAAAGTCACTGGCATGTCTCCTCTGTCCCAGTGGTGTGCCAGGTGTATTTGATTACTGGAACTAGCCCAAATTCCTGTCTGCACCCTTAATTGGGAAAAAGGGATGGGGATGAGCAGGGGACTCCAGAGGTGTAAATAGATCAGTCAGCCACATGGCGTCATCTCTGCTCTGTACAAATGCAGCTGAGGACATGCTGCGCAGAAAGAATAATTTTAATTAGCTTGTACTCCTTCCCAGGCTCCGTGACTAGTGTAAACACATTGCCACTTCTGCTGCTTTTAGCAGACTAGCTAGGAAGCTTTCCAGGAAGGTGCCTTATCTCGTTCCTCAAAATCCACGTGTGCCATGGCCATGTATGCAGAGGTGAGGATCCCTTCGGCATCTGCTGAAAAAGGGACACGCGTCTTCCAGGTAGGCAAAGAGAAACAGCAATAAACTGTCCTCTCCCATCGTCCAGGGCATGGAAGTTGTGCCTGGGATGTCTTTTTGTAACGGTACCATAAATGGCAAAAATACACTGACTTCTCTGCCTTTGAGCATGACATCTCCAGCGCTGTCAGAACAACTTTCCTACTTACTGCATGCAGATACGTGGGCAGATCTGGAACAGTGAGAAGCTGCACAGCATTATATCCTCCCTTCCCAACAAACTTTTAGAAAGGTCTTGCTTGAGAGCTGCTCAACTCTAGCACCTGCAGAAGCAGTTGTGTTACATGTGATAGTGGATGGGGCTGGTTAGGTTGGTAGATCATAGAATCATAGAATGGCTTGGGTTGGGAGGGACCTTAAAGCTCATCTAGTCCCCACCCCCTGCCATGGGCAGGGATGCCACCCACTAGGTCAGGTTGCCCAGGGCCCCATCCAACCTGGTCTCAAACACCTCCAGGCATGGGGCATCCACAGCTTCTCCGGGCAACCTGTTCCAGTGCCTCACCACCTCTGAGTGGAGGATTTCTTCCTAACATCTAATCTAACTCTCCTCTCTTTTAGTTTAAAGCCATTCCCCCTTGTCGTATTGCTGTCTGCCTGTGTAAGAAGTCCCTCTCCATCTTTCTATAAGCCCCCTGCAAGTACTGAAGGGCTGCAGCGAGATCTCCCTGGAGCCTTCTCTTCTCCAGGCTGAACAACCTCAGCTCTCTCAGCCCTTCTTCACAGGAGAGGTGCTCCAGTCCTCTGATCATCTTTGTGTCTCTGCTCTGGACCCACTCCAACAGGTCCACGTCTTTCTTGTGCTGGGGCCCCAGAGCTGGATGCAGGACTCCAACTGGGGCGTCACGAGGACAGAGCAGAGGGGGACAATCCCCTCCCTCCACCTGCTGCCCACGCTGCTGTTGATGCAGCCCGGGGTGCAGTTGGCCTTCTGGGCTGCGAGCATACGCTGCCAGCTCATGTTGAGCTTCTTGTCCACCAGAACTCCCAAGTCCTTCTCTACAGGGCTGCTCTCAATGAGTTCTTCTCCCAGTCTGTCCTCATGCCTGGGATTGCCCCAACCCAGGTGCAGCACCTTGCACTTGAGCTTGTTGAACCTCATGAGGTTCACATGGGCCCACCTCTCAAGCCTGTCCAGGTCCCTTTGGATGGCACCACTCAGCTTGGTGTCATCTGCAAACTTGCTGAGGGTGCACTCGATCCCACAGTCCATCTCATTGATAAAGATATTAAACAGCACCGGTCCCAAGACGGACCCCTGAGGGACACCACTCGTCACCAGCCTCCACCCAGATGTAGAGCTGTTGACTGCAACTCTCTGGCTGCAGCCAGAGATGCTTTACGTAAAAACTTCCCAGTTGTTTCAAAAATTCAGAATACTCGCACACCCCTGCAAATTGTTTAGTGGGGCAGTGAAGCTTCGGTGGTTATTGCGGAGCTGACACAACCTCTTTCCAGTTGCTGCTGAGGTGGCTGGACATATTCTGTATTAAATCAGCTGCTGCCTCTGGTTAGGAGCTACTTCTCGCTCTTTGCCTGAAGAAGTGCCCCAGGTGAGCTAGGTGCTCTGGGGAGCAGGGTTCTGAGTCTCCCAATTTTTATAAAACAAAGGTGGGATGAGCGTGTTTATAATTCCTCTCCGGTGAGGGGCTTGGATAACTCCCTTGTTTTTGAGTAATAGCAGTAGTTTCTGTCAGATGGACGTGGGACCTGGGGTCACTGTGTGTAACTCCCTGTGTGTGTAATTTGTTCTATTCACACAAGCAGTGTGAAATTCAAACTGGTCATTACACTGGATAGAGTTTGAATTGAACTGCCAGGAAAACATGAGAAAATTGCACTGGGTATGTTCGCCCATTCTGATGTAAGCCCATGAATAGCCTTTTAGATTTAGTTAATCCATAATTGAACGAAAATCTGTAACAGCAGACAAGGACCAGGAAAAGATAGATTTCACATGAGAAATGGCTGCGTTGCTTGATGTGCTTTGGGAGCATTCCTGGGAGGTGCGGATCTGGGGAGAGCCTGCGTGCGCTGGGTGCCGTGCAAGTGCCGGCTGCCCAGGGCTCGGGGACAGAGACTTTGCCGGGCTCTGGATGCTTGTTTTCCCTTTCTTGTTTTCTTTTCCTTTCTTTCCCTCTGTCTGTCTGCCTTTCATGGTCTTGACAGTGGAAAGTGAGAGACCTTTGCCTTTCAAACCTACCTTGATACCCCCAGAATAGCATTAGCAACAACAGCTTCCTCCCACAGCAATGAAAATGCACATCGCTCTGGAATAATCCTCAAAGAGGCCAGAGCAATTCTTCCCAATTCTCCCCATTCTCACCCTGTTTTCAGACACTTCAATCTCTGCCAAACTCCCTCTCTGCGCAGAAATTTTCCATGCTGTTTGTCTCTGTAGTGCTGATTTTTGCATTAACTGTGCAATGCTTTGATCGTGAGATGTGTATAAACCCCAGCTAAACAGGTCGGCTGTTTCTTGAGAGCAAGATTTAGAAGAAATGTTATTTTTTGTACCCACTTTATAGATAGGAAACTGAGGCAAAGAAACATTGAGGTTAAATATATGAAATGTCAAGCTGTCATTTCCTCACCACAGAGTGTTTGAGTTTATGAACCTAACAATGTTCTTTTGACAGTTTTGTGAGTGGGATAATACCTAAATAGGAAAATGAGATGACGGGTTTCACAGCTTCCCTATTGAGGGAGTTTGGAATAAAAAACTCAGTTCTGCATGTTCTGTTAGAGAAAATGTCAAAAACACAGAAGCAGGCAGCTAGAGATGGCGAGGTTCCCCGGCTGCAGATGCAGCCCTTCGGAGCTGCCTGGGCCTCACATCAGGAGAAAATACAGGGCACGCAAAGAGGAGCGATAAAAGAGACAGAAGTTGAAGTTTGCTGGTCTGCTGTGGTTCTGGAGAAACCTGCCATCCCATCTGCTGGTGGTACGTGGTATCTAATGAGCATTTGGAGCAACCAGCACTTAAAATATTCCTGATGTCCTGCAGGATCAGACATATCACTGCCAGCTTGTGCCTCGAAGGCTGAGCCAGAGCACACGTGGGGCAGAAGTGTGATGCTGGGGGCATCATGTTCCTCAGGGTGCGACTCATGCTGGCAGGACTTTCTCCTCTGCCTGCTTCTGGCGTCCATCACCTCCTGCATTGCCCTCTGAGGAAGGTGGCAGCTGACCAAACCACTAACATAAATGGAGAAAAACAGAAAAAAAATGCAAAAGCCGCTTGGTTGCAAGCATGCCGACCTCTTCCCCAGACTAGCTTGAGCTCGTTGGATGATTTCAGCTGAATCGGAGCTGTGGGATTTTCTTCCTTCTCTCACGCGCAGAAGCATTAACTTTTTGGACCTAATTATCTTGTTTCCCAACACAAAGCCTGGTGATGTGCTTTCATCTCGCCCGGCTATTGTGCTCAGATAAGTCCCTCTGTGTCAGAGCGTTCCGTGGCACTCGAATCAAGCCGACTCAGAGGACTTTCTGCCTGGCAGCCATCTCACACCGTGCTGCAAATGCCTGCGGGGTTTGTTGAGAGTTTGTGTGGCAACAAAACTGCCTTTGCTCCCAGTTATTAAGTGCGAAGCTGGCAGCGCATGTGCTTAGAGGCAAAAAGAAAGGGTATTTGCATCCCTCTGAAAGGTTATGCTTTGCACTGTAACACCCCCAAGACATTTTTCGCTGTACCTCTGCCCTGGTGGGGTTCCCGTGGGGGAAGCTCAGCAGAGGATCGCTTCGGCTTGTCCTTGTGGCAGAGCAAAGCAAGGAACGGGTCCTGCAGGAATAACCCAGGTGCTTCTGGAGTAGTGAGGACTGGGACACAAAAGCTGGGCATTGCACCAGCTCCAGAGCTCTTTCTGGATTTTAGCACACCATAGAAACTGATAAAATGACATTTCTACCCTACTTTCACCCCATTTGCGTTGCTTTCTGGAAGTGAGAGAAACAAGGTGCTCTATTTCCTAACGTTAAAGGAATGTTACTTTGCATAATTGCTCCAAAGATATGAGGCTCATGTGCTTATCCTCCTCCCACTCTCCCCGCAAGATTTTGAGCTTGTATGGCCAGTTTCCACAGTGCTCTCAAGAGTGAAAAGTTCCGAAAAAGTTTTCCGAGTAGGGACATCCAGTTCAAACCCATGCACTGTATTAGATGTCAGGGAAACCACACCTGTGGATGCTGGAAACCCACCTGGGCATTCTGGCCCCCCAGGGGCCCGTTGGTGTTTTGGCCATAGCGCGCTTTTCTCAGCAGCACCCAGCTGCAGCACCCAGTGCCACCTCCGGCCCCTCCTCGGTGGCTGCATGACAAAGCCGATAGAGAAGTCAGAGAGACTTTGGATCAGGCTTTACAACCCGAGATAATCCCTTACTTCATTATAAGATGGGATTTTAAAACTGCAGAGCATCAAAAGAGCATTTAAAACTCAAGAGCATCACCATCTTCCACTGGGCAGTGGGAAGAGAACCCTTTAATAAATGTAAAAATCGTATTAAAAATATATGTACATAAACTATGTTGCCACGTAGAGGCATGGGCGACAGCTCTCCCAATTTATCATGAATTTTGCAGTTGGCAGCACTTTTATTTTTAATGCCTGACCATTGGAGTCCTACGATTGCAGGAGCTTTTTCCTCTTATCTTTTTAGTGCAAGCAAGACTCTAGCTGTCATTTTTGCAGAGGGAGCCTATAAAAGGTGAAGTAAGTACAGTGTAAGGGATCTAAAGCAAAAAGGCTGCTTCAAAAAAAAAAAAACAGTAATTTTTAATTTCATTATTTTTTAACATTCAGAGTTTACCATGGCTGAAAACGTAAGCCCTATAACAATGAATTGAATGAGCAATTGGTTCACTCAGTACTCTGCTATAATACAAAAATTTGTGTACTGACGGAAGGTAGGTTGATCCAACATATCACACCAAAGAAACAAACCAGCTTAGCGCCTTCATCTCCCTCCAAGCACCACAATAAATCCATCATGTATCTCCGGGTTCGTTTGAAAGCTAATAGGTGTCCTCAAGTGCGTATCTGATCACCATTAATTGGAACAAACTCCGCAGAATACAGTGAGATGTGTTTCCACTATGGAGCCATTCTTTTTCCAGTTACTGTTGCAGCCCCTTAATTTAAGCCCTTATTTTTTTTTGAGAAATTTGAACCCGTGTAAATTAGATACAGAAAGACAAGTAAGCTCTGGTGGTGTCGCACTTTCTCAGAGCATTTTACACATTTTCCAGCAAGAGGGCTCTCTCCCAGTGCTTTGCGTCGTGCCACACGGGGTGCCACGAGGCTGAGGGGTCCCCAGGAACACAGGGGCACAAAATATTGCTGTTCTCCCACAGCCGTGTGGAGCCGCGCCATCGGGCTGGCTCTTCAGTCAGGGCTGTAAGCCAGCAGACTTTCCTTCCCTGCTTTCTGTGGCCACCTTGACTGCTGGTGAAGACCCGTGGGCTGGAAGCCCATCATCTGGCCAGCGTCCTCCCAGAGGTATTTTCGGAGTGCCACGTGGAGCCCGGCTCACGTACTTACAGCATTTCCTAGCGCTCTGGTGGCAGCTGCTCGATCCTTGCTTGGGTCTTGGCCAAAGTTTGTTGTTTTTCTCCTCACTGGAAATGGTATTGATTATTTGTGCTTGGGAGCCAATTAGGGCTGATACGATGCTTGCCAGCTCACGGCCCAGGTGACACGTGCTGTGGAGGCTGCCTTCCTTCAGTTGCACCTGCCAAATGGGCCAGTGAGGTTCTGGAACAGACCTCCGGCCTTTTAAATCACCCCTGGTGTGAATAAGCAGTTTAACTCATGCCGTAAACCTTATTTGACATGTTTGTTGGGTTGGTTTGAGGAGGGATTGGTACTTGTTTAATATCTCCCTTGGGGAAGCTGTCCTGCCTGGTGTCTGTCTGTCTGCTTGGTGGCACTGCAGATCTCACACACTGCGGAGAATTATGGATGAGAGAAGCTGCTGTGCCAGAGGAGAGCAGGACCATGGACTGTTGGTGGCCACCAGCAGCTGGTAGCCAGCTTTGCACTGTCAGGCAAAACCACGCTTGAGCTGAGAGCCGTGCTCAGTCTCGGGATGATCACATCTTGCGTAGGTTGGTGGGGTTCAAAACCAGCTAACGTGGGTGAAATGACAGCTGGAGTCTGTGGCCCTTCTCTGCTTGCCAGAGGTTGTGGTGATGGACAGCAAATGATGGTGGTGGAGCCTGCAGGCAGCTGAACTGCTCCTGGGTGCCTTCTGGCAGCAGACCTGCAACGTGTTACACAGCAGAAACACCAAAATCAAAAAGCTTCGCTCCGAGTCAGACTCCAAACAAAGACCCTGCTTATAATGAACAGAGCTCAACTCTGACTTCGTAGAGGTCCTTCTGAGATGGAAGTGAGGTGTCCCCTGTGATTAGAAGCGGGAGTGACCTGCAGTCTGATGAAGCAGTAGTGAGAGGATCTTGAGAGCCCAATGGAGAGATTTCTGCACCGATCCTGCAGCGTGAGGATGGAGGATGCTGTAGTGCCGAAGCTACGGGGCATCAGGAGCTCCGCTCTCCTGTCGGGAAATGAAGGAGATGGTGGATTTGGTGGGTTGGTGCTGAGTCACGGGCAGTCCTCATTCTGCTCTTTATTTGTTAACCTTCCTCTGCCACACTGAGTCTGCATTAGCGTTACATCTTCTGGTGTTTTCAGCTCTCCTTATGCTTGGTGCTTTTAACAGCTTCCTGGGCAAAGCACCTTCCCACATGGCTTATTTGATGCTATTTAGATGAATTTGTTGAGCTTCTAGCCTGGGTTTGTTTCATTAAAATTTGGGCTATGCTTTTCCGTCTGGCTGCCTCATGGAAACAGTGTCCAAAGTGATGTTTTCAGTGATTTTCTACATAGCTTTGCAAAGTTAATTGAATTATGAGAAGCAGGTTACTTAAACAAATGAAATGACCCTGTCACACTTCATAGGGCCTGTTAAACCCATAAAAACAAACATGATCAACACTGCCCAGTAATTACAAATGCAACTGGTAAATCAGCCTCCCTGCCCCCGAGGAAGAGGTCGACAAGGTCTTCTCGGGGCAGCTCCTCCAGCACCGCCTCTGCCGGCGCGAATCACGGTAGTGCCTCCATCCACTGAGAAATACTGCATCTGCCATCACATCCCTGACCCAAAATAGCTTACTGGTATTTAATGAACTGCAGCCACGTCACCCGCATAAAGCAGGAATATCATCCACGCCGTTTATAGAGAGGGAGATGAGCTGTGAGCTCTTTCGCTGCTGGTGACGAATCGCTGGCAGACTTGGGCGTGCTGGGGACGAGCCTGCTGTGGGTGGGACAGGTCGGGGAGCGCAGGACCGCGGGGCGCGCAGAGCTGCCCGGGCATCCTGGGCGTCCTGCTCAGCTGGCACAGGGGCTGGGGCAGCCGCCCTGCCGGCGGCTTTGGGGATGATTTTGCAGAGAGGAAAAGTGTCGCTTGACCTTTCCATGATTTAGATGCCTGCCTGCTTTAATGGCTTTGGGATGCGGGAAATGGAAGAGTAAATACTGATGACATGCAAGTGGCCTCTCCTGCGCTTGTCTGCTCCCTGCTGCCAGGGAGCAAATACATGTCCAAAGAAGGAACACATCTTTTTTTTTTCTTCTTATTTATTTCTCAGGCAAGGAGCAGAGGTGGGAATAAAGGAAAAAAAGACGTCAGCTGCTTATTAGATCAGCAGCAGTTGTTTTGCGCCCTAGCTTCTCCATGCCAGATGATGCAGTAAGCTTTGTTTTCGGGGTGCTTTTCTGGTGCAAAGGGCTGTCTGATCAGCAAATGGTATTTTGCTGCAATAATTTTCTGCAAGCAACTTGCAGCGGTCTCTCTGAGGTAACATGCTGTTGATTAATGCACAAACTTACCCACTCTCCCTGGTGCCTAGTTTTCATTCCATGCAAGCTCTGATTATTCAGTAAAAAAGAAACATTGGCCTATGAAGCTAAACATCAAAATGCAAAAGCAGAACCCTCAGTGTCCCCACTGTTTGCAATGTGTTTGCTCAGGGTTATTTTCATGCCACACACAATTGAGGTTATTGAGGAGAGCAAAACGAGCAGTATTTGTTATTCAGTTCATTTTGGGTTTTCAGCACTGTCATCGTCTCACAGCAGCGGTGCCTGGGGATCCAGGGGGTGTGAGGTTATGAATTTATTACATGGTGTGTGGAGCTGTACAGAAACAGCTCCCAGGGGCCTCACTGAAGGAGAAGGAAAGGATACAGTACAGAGGAGCCAGGAGTGGGTGGATGGAGTAGGAAACGTGGGCATGGAGACATGGAGCGGCTTGCCTATGGTGCCAGGGGGCCGAGTGCAAGAGCGGCAATACTGGAATTTATGTTTTCGGACTGCTGGGCTGCGTCTAACCTCCAAGCAAAGTGTGTAGCTTTCCGCCGGGACCTCCGTTGAGTCTTTGCTGGCTGAATCTGCATCTGAGGTCAAGTTCCTTAAGCCAAGGAGATTTAACTGGGATTATGCATTTGTGAGTCTGGATCTGGCTCTGAACTGTTTGTTTCTGTAATTTGCCAAACCAAAATCCAAAGTCCAGACAATCTTAGAGAAGGTTACACCTTCGTTCCAGAGTGCGTGTCTGGTTTTATGGGCTGTTAATGCATTAAGGTTTCTTTAAAACAGTTAAGAATTTGTATTAAGTGGTTTAAGTATAGATTTTGAACTACTTAATGGCAATAGACTAGAAGCAAATGGAATGGAACTGGGGTTATTCTTAAAAAGATTTCCTTTACCTCAGTGTGTGATCACCTTGTAATCTCTAGTGTGTGTATTACACCATCCATCCCTTAGAGCTGTGGGGTTCTTGTCTTCTGCATTAGAGATGGAGGCAGCAGACTGCAGATGCACGGGGGACCTGCTCTGCATCTCCCAGGCCTTGGACTAGCACCCGGGCTCCTCCGTCAACCTCCATATCAAGTCCAGGAGAAAAAAAAAAAGGGTTTAGAGCAGTAGAGCAGGAGAAGTAAAACAAAAAAGGACAAGAAAAGCATGACTAAAGCAGTTGGAGAAACAGGGTGACAGAGGAGATTTAAGTCAAAGACTTCAGGCTGTTTCCATGCATGGACATCAGTAGGGTGGGTCACCAGCATCCAAGCGAATGGCTGAGACTTGTGTAATTCCCTCTGTCGTCCCTGAAAATCTGTATAAATCCTGCAGTGGAAGTTGATGTGATTGGTATATCTAAAAAGCAGCACGGTACCAAGCTGCAAAGCAGTGTGGGATGCCCAGGAGGCTGGCTGGATAAGTGGCTCATCTCATTCCTTGCACTGGGGTCTGTGCTAACCACATACAAATCAGGTGGTGGACCTGGCTCTCTCTGCCTCTAAAACAAACCTCTGTCCTCCCGCTCCGTCTCTTTGCAGAGCTCCCGTCCTCAGAACACTTGAGCGTGGCCGATGCGACATGGCTCGCCCTCAATGTGGTGTCCGGTGGAGGTGGCTTCTCTGGCTCCCAGCCCATCGGTGTGACCAAAATTGCCAAGTCCGTAATAGCACCACTAGCTGACCAAAACATCTCAGTGTTTATGCTCTCCACCTATCAGACGGACTTCATCCTGGTAAGAGGACATGAGAGGACCGGGCAGTCACCTGCCGCCAGATGAAAGTTCAGTTGGGCAGAGTTTTAAAGACACTTCTGGGAACAAGTTGCTTGAGGAGCAGCAGGAGCACCGAAGTCTGCTTTCCCCAGAGCTCTGTGCCTTGCAGTTAGGCTCTCTGACATCTCAGAGCTTTTCCCATGGAAGGAGTCATTTGTTGGTACGGGTTACCTGGTGTCTAGTGAAAGTGCTGAGCCCACACAGCAGTCTCTCCCTTACTGGAGGCACTGGCAGCATTTTCGACCTTCACTCTGACTTCAGTTTTCTGAGAGTTACAGGAACGTGGTGTCTGCTGTCAGGTTGCCTGGCGGTGGTCAAGAGGCTCCAAAGTTGTTTTGGAGATGAGCAGGCAGACTTTCAGCCTCACATGCATGTGTGTGTGCACACACACAGGGCACAACCACATAAGGTTAATTTCCCTAGGAAACAAGGCTGAAGAACAGACAGTGCTATGTTCTTGAAGGGATGCTGGAAAATAGGTGCAACATCTCCCTCTTAGTAATTGCAAGCTGCTTCAAGCTTGTAGAATTCCACAGGCTTTTCACAGACTTAAAAACACCGTGGTGTTTAATCCTATTGATATTTGCAGTAAAAGCACCAAAAGTGCTTCTCTAGACACATACCTAGATGGCAATTATCCTTATGCACCTGCTGGCTCAAGGCAGAATGATGTGTCCGCTTTTCTGTGCCCTGAGAGTCCGTAACGTCCACTGCAGCATATTCTCACTTCTGGTGCATACCATCACGAGCTAATCCTGTTGCCGCCTTCAGGTACGTGAGCGAGACCTGCCCTTCGTGATGCACACGCTGGCTGCTGAGTTCACCATCCTCAGAGTAGTGAACGGGGAGACGGTGGCTGCTGATGACCTTGGGATAACAAATGGATTTGTCAAACCAAAACTGGGTAAGGACCAGCATGGGCTCAGCTTGCCGGGCAGTTGGTCGCTATGCTGCATGGGGCTGAGGAGTCTGCATCCTAGCTGCCTTCGACGTTTTGGTGGATATTTATCCTGTTGTAAAGTAATAAACCATCTTAACACATGCCTGAATCTATCCTGGGTTGACCAAGGATTTGAGTAGGTGCTTAACTTTCTGAGCAATGCTGATGAGCTTTGCTGAATTTGAGCCTTTTAATGCTAGTTTAATGTCTCTAGAGGAGACATGCCTTTTGTAGGACAGAAGGTTAAAATACAATTCATTTCAGTTGCAAAAAGAACATTGTCTGTAGCCCATACTTCCATGTTTTAACATTTCAAAGGAAAATGGCTTGTATAGAGGCTTGTTCAAGCGTTGCAGTGGTTGATACATAGAGAACATTGTTGTTCAACTTTCACACTTCGGTACCAGTCAGGATCGAGGCCACAGTGAACCCTAGGCCATACAAAACCTTAGGATGTTTCCAGTTGACGGGAACAAGCATCAAGCAAAGGGCACAATCAGGAAAAGGCACTACTTAAATACATATGTTTACCTATACACCTGTGTGCCGTTTTGTGCCCATAACCGAACAAAGCAGGGATCAATTATTTTGAGGTGCCACTCAGCCTCGTCACTCAATAGCTGTAGGTCATCTTCTTAAGAAAACAAGCCTTACACAAAAAGCATGAATTGAGGGCACAGTGAAAAGCATGCATAGGTATGCAATTTGCTTTTTTGCTGTGTTTAACAGTGGAATGCCTAGCTACTGCCTGCCCCTCAGCCACTGGCTGCAGGCATGTTTGACGAGCCGCTGCGTGTCAGCTGGTTTTTAGTTTTTGTCAATGTTACAGCAAAATAGGCCTTGAGAAAGGAGGGAAAAGAGGGTGTACTGCCAGCAACCACAGCCAGAGAAGGGCCTTCCACAGCCCTTTCAAACGGTGGAAGCCTGGATTTAGTTCTACTTTACAGTTTGTGTTGCCGCCTCCTTTAGGTGCCCCTGGTCTCCCGTGGATGCACCCAATGGCCTGAAAGTCCCTCCGAGCAGAGAGCCGACCTGTGCTCCTTGCAGAGCAGGGTATTCGGGGTGACCTCTCCCCACACCTCGGGGAGGACACTGCAAGAGGAGGTTGTCCCCAGGCTCCTTGGTCCCCGTCTGAGAGCCCACAGGGCTTCAGTAATGAGAAGGTTTCTGCTTTTACCTTACAAACACCGTCAGTTTTCTCTGTGGTGCTGTGTGTGCATGGATAACATGTCTGGTGGGACATGAACCTGCTGCAGATGTGGCTTCATAGCTGTGTGTGTCTGTGTCTCTTTCAGTTCAGAGGCCTGTCATTCATCCCCTTTCCAGTCCAAGTAATATGTTCTGCGTCACCAGCCTGGATCCAGATACCCTTCCCACTGTTGCTACACTCCTAATGGATGTCATGTTTTACTCCAATGGGTACGTGGTGGCAGGGAGACAGGCTCCCCGCGGAGGTATGCCAGCGTCTGGAGACAAATTCACAGTGCTCCTACAGAATGCTCAGGGATCTGCTGTGGCCTTATGCTGTTGCGGTGCCTTGCATTTAGGGAGGGAGAGGAGGGAGGTTGTACAGGCTCAAGAGGGTTGTCCTGACAGGTGGGAGCCAAGCAGGAGATTGAGGGTGCCCAAAGACATCCATTGACTTCGCAAAGGTGAGCCTTTTCAGACTTAAGCTAAGAGTAGCAACATTATCCATGTGCTGCAAATCCATATGTGACCCGAAGCTATACAACTGGCTGTGCTGCAGCCTGCTGGTGCCTGCAGCTCCTGGCCCGCTGCCCTCCTGCAAGAGGGGCTTGGGGCAGCAGTGGGAGAGTTTTGTCAGCTGTGGGGACTGGCATTTTTCCCCTGCAAAATCAAAAAAATGAAAAGCAGTGTAATGTGACACTACTCAGTGTCCCTTCCCTAAGTCAGCGTATGAACATCTCTGGTTTCAGTGGCTATATCTGCTTTAAAAGCCTTCTTTTGCTCTTCTAGCCGCAGTTAACATTGTTCTTATCTGTTTCTTCAGAGTAAAAGACTCGGTGGTCGGCAACGAAGACTCGGGACACATTCGCTTTTTCTCCTTTTCTCTCATTGAGGGTTACATCTCCTTGGTCATGGATGTCCAGACACAGCAGAGGTGAGTCTTAGGGTCTCCCGAATTCCAGAAAAACACCTGGGATGTTCTCAAAGGAGCTGGAAGTAGTTTAAGCTCCTACATGTTAATTCTGGAGAGCCTCATTGTGTGGCTGTCCCATGCCTGTACACCCTGTCACTTTACTGAACGAAGTCTGGCATATTGTTCCAGGTCCAGAATTTCGGGCTTGTCTGTCCAAGCTCTCGGTGAAATAACAAGCCAGTGTAATATAGGATCGCAAGAGCTGTCTCACTTTCGAAAGAGAGACACTGGAGCAAAGTGATTTTGACATTTTTATTCCATTGTTCACTACTTATACTTTTAAGAGCAAAAAACAAAAAAATCTGATGTACATGGTTGAAGTTTTACTGCCAAAAACCAAAAGTAGGGTGGGGACTTCAGTGACACTGTCCTCCCACTTTGCTTTCACACATGGCTGGGCTTGGTGCAGAGTCTTGTTGTGATGGTAATGTACTGAGTCATCCCTGTGCAGCGGGAGCCCATGGCTCGTTTGTCTGGCAAGGCAAAAAGTCAGCTAGGGAACGAATATCAGCCTGTTTGTGTATGTGTACTTCTGCAGCTTCACATCGCAGAAATCTCTGAGGTCTAGAGGTTAGACAGCACGCTGCAGAGATGCAATGCATAGATTTGCTTTTGACATACAGTGCAATGTTTGGTTTGATTCTTGCCTGCCCTAGGGACTTGTTTTGCAAACTATTAATTGCCCTCTTGAAAGTTTCTTCAACCTTAATTGGAGTAAACCTCTATCTGCCTTCAAGAGAGGCCTGAGGCTTGGAGCAGCAGGCTGGTACTTGGGGAACCTGGGTGGCCAATTCCTTCTCCGTCACACGCTGCCAGCTTGACCTTGGGCAAGTCACTTAGCCACCAGCCTTCTTGCCCCACTATGAAACAAAGATCTCTGCAGGGATCCCGGGAACCTCTTAGGGATAGTATGGAAAAAAGCATTAATGATGCTCTGACACAAAAACTGTGCACCATCACATACCAAAGAGACTATGTATGGAAGCCTATTCCATCCCTAGGTGTTTCTAAATGCGGCTTGAATTAAGCATTGAGATTAACACTCCTGAGGTTTGTAAAACGGGGGCATGGCCTGTTGCTTAGGAATTTTTTTCTGTGCCTTGCTGGGTGCCTGTGCACACTTCCAGCATCAGATGCTTGTTTAATGCAGGACATCTGGAGGGGCAGGCAGGTGCATCTGTACTGCTTGCCTTGACTTTTCCCAGTTTCACCAAGCTGCTGCTGCTGCTTTTGTTGGCTTCAAGCAGGCCAGGGATACAGGAACAGCAGCATCCCCTCAGGCAGAATCTGACACACCGCTGTGTTTTAATTGCCACGTTTGGTGTTCTTTTTCTTTTGCAGATTTCCTAATAATTTGTTGTTTACAAGTGCATCTGGCGAACTCTGGAAAATGGTGCGGATCGGTGGGCAGCCTCTTGGCTTTGGTAGGTAAACATCTGAGGGATCAGCTGGTGCACAGGTAGACAGTTGCCTCAGGGCCTTCAAAGATAATGGAAAAGTCCATCTGTGGCTGAGGCTTTTTAAGAGCCAGCAGCTTAACATGACTTTGCAAGCTGAGGTTTTCAAATAGGTGGAGTCTGACTCCTACCTAATAAGTCAGACTTCTAGGTATACTTTTGAAAGTGCTACATGCTTGACAGCTCCATCTAAATTACATTCGTCTGATGATGGACTTTGGAGGTAGACACAGGCAGGTCTCTATTTAAAAATTAAAAATGGAGAAAAAGGTGGCACAGTAATGCTTTGTAGATTACTGAAAGCAGCGGTCAGAAAGCACTGTTGTACTCCAGTGCAATCCTTGGTCAACTCTGGGGCCTTAGTAGATTGAGTACAGAGTTAGAGCAGTCCAAGTGGGAGTCCTGTTCATAGACCTGTTTCACATCCAATGCTGCAAACATTTTCTCTACTCAAAAGAGTATTGGACCTAAGTAGCACAGCCAAATACATCACATCTGCAGAAGTATTCCTGTTATTTTTATGTCTCCTGCAATTTTAAGGAGTCCAATCTGAGTTCTGCAACAAAGACCTGATAGTCAGAAGACACCGAGGCTGCTTCCCATGGTTTCTGAAACAGTTCCAAAATACAGGCTTCAAGAAAATTTCTGAAACAAGTTTGGCCAATTTTTATGTTTAGTGCCTACTTCTACACCCGAGAGAAAAATGTTACAAGAAGGAAATTTTCATGCATCTTCTTTTAATGCGTCTCAGAGGCAAGATACGTAGAAATGGCACGGCATATTTCATTGATGGAGAATCAGGACACCTGCCTGTCCCCTAAATATGCAACATTTAAATATGTTAGCTGAGAATCCAGTTGAAATGTTAAATTTGGATCAGAGAAATGGATGATCATTCAGTTTTTTATCTCCCCTATAGATGAATGTGGAATTGTCGCTCAGATTTCTGAGCCTTTGGCCGCGGCCGACATCCCAGCCTACTATATCAGTACTTTTAAGTTTGATCACGCATTGGTGAGTATTAAGACAGTTTCTTTGGGATAGGGGGAGGTCTTTTGGTCTTTTTCCTGGAAGAAAAACCATGATAAGAGTAACATTTCCCATCTGGAGAACTCATTGAAGGGCCTTTGCTGTGATGTAGCCCAGCACAGATACCTCTCTCCAGCCTCCTGGCTGTCACTGCCCGGTGTCACAGGCTCCTGAACCAAGCCAAGCCCTACCCGAAGGCAAAACCTCGTTTGGGAGTGTCATTCTTGCAAAGGGCTGGTCTCACTTTTTGAAGACCTGCAGCGATGGAGACTTCACGACCTTCCCAAGCAGTCTCTTCCAGTGCATCACTCTCTTTTGTTAGAAACAGCCATCAACCCTCTCTGTTTTCCTGCAAACATAGTCAGAGGCTGTAAGCTCTCAGGAGGGTGCATTTGTGTGTGGAGAACCATCCTGGACCAACAGCACATTCCTGCCTTCATCTCTTGGTGCCTGCATGGCCCTAAGCTCTGCAATTTGAGATCTGTCTGTGAGTCAGGGTTAACTCTGCTGTTCCTGCTCTGTCCTTGTCCTGATGTAGGCCTTTGATAAATAGCAATAATAGTAATAATTGGCAGCAGGGCAAGGGAAGGTGATTTTGAGGCAGAGAAGAGTGTTGCCATGTTTGTTTTTGTGAGCGCCTGTCACGGTTGCAGCACAGGCATTGGCACAGGGGTCTTGTCGTTCGTGTGGGGCTCTCTTCTCTTTTCTACTGGCAGATATTTTACTTTCTAGGCACTGAGCTCCTTGCTTTGGACACCCTCAAAAATGAGGAATTTTCCTGAAAAGGGAAGATTGCTACGCCTGTAGCTGCAAACAGGATGGCATTTGACTTGGAGCCTGTTCTGCCAGTCATTAGGGAGGGATTCAGTAGCCCATGCACTAACAAAGCTAACAAAACTCAGCTGTTTTCTGCTTTTTGTATTGTTTTTTTTATTTAAATGTGCCCTTTATTACATTACACTTCTCATTTTATCATTGTAAATTCGCTGCCCAGGCCCTACTTTTGACTTGTAGAAGCTCCAAGGAGTTCAAGGGGGTTTTTTGCACTGGTTTTTTTTCAGCTAATTACTTTGGTTTTTCACAGCTGGTGTGTGAACTATTTGCAGCCCATAGGTCATGTGTGTAAAGAGTAAAAGGTAAATATTATTCTAGATAGCAAAGGTCAGAGTGTTATATATGTTTGTCTTATTTTCTTGAATATTAACTGTGCTGATAAGATAAGCTAATAAAACACCATTTTAAAATCAATACTGTTAGCTTTGCCTCACATTCCAACCTGTTGTTGTGGCCACAGGAGCATACTTTCTGTGCAGGGCACAGGGTGCAGAGTGCTGCTAATTGTCAAGCAATATCTGGAGAGCTAAACCCTGCTGCTTAAAATAGGTATTTCACTTAAAACTTGTGCCTTACAATTGTGATGATGCTTCAGCAGCTCCGCCTTTTAAAAGTGTCTCTTCCTGCTGCATCCAAGCCCAGCAGCTCCCTGCCTCCAAGCAGCTGGCAAGGTGTTATTTTGGCCGTGCATTAAGGTCTGTGGATCTTCCTTGCTCAAATCAGTGTTTTATCATTTTTCTTGCTACTTGTTTTTTTTTTTTGCTTACAGTTTTAAAAGCTTTTTCATCTGGACAGTGCTATTCTAGCTGTCAAAACCTTTCACCAAAATGTGTTCAGTGCTGGTGCATTTCAAGCCCTCTTTTGCTTGACTTCGTTCCAGAAGCGGTGGCTGGGCTGTGTGCTTGCTGTCTCTAGGTTGGTTTTGTCAGCCAAGACCCTCACTTAGATTCTGGCATGTTTTCCCTAACTTTACACTGTTCTTTGCTACCTTGACTTCTAGTGGTATTTCTCAAAGTCTAAGAGCATCTTGAATCCTTTCTCTACATCCTCTCTTTCTTTATTTAACGTCATTCAGTATTTGCTGTCAACAATTTAGAGTGCTTTATAAAAAATTGTTGTTCCCCTTGACCTGATCTTTTTCCTTCTGTGCATCTTAAGGTGGTTTTTGTTGCTTAATTTTTTATTTGACCTGGCTGTTAATACTGAGGTCTCCCTGCATTGCTGTAGCTGTAGAAGTGTGATCTGGAAATCAGGAGCTGAGCTTGAGAAGAGATCCTTTTGGGAGACATTGCCGAGATGGGAACCTCCAGGTCTCTGGCGTGATGACGTAGGGTTGGGCTGGAGAGAGCTACGGTTTCCAGCTCCCTCTAGGGTATGTCTGGAGAGAGCAAGTGAGAAGAGTCCCTTTCACCTTTTCCAGGTGTTCTGCTCTCATTGCCTCATGCTTGGAGGTGTCTTGCTCTTCTTCAGCATTTTGCATCTAGTGAGGCTGAAGCTATGTCAGGGACATAGTTTGGAGCTGTACTGGATGCTTTGACCTGCGCTCTGGCTGACAGGTGAACATGTTGCACCAGTTGCCCTGGTTTAGGGATCTTTCCTAAGGGGCAGAGAGGGGTAGGACTTCTCCACTGGTGGCAAACTAGGATGTGTCCTACAAGTCAGAACTGCTTGCACATCTGTGCTGGATAAAATCAAACCCAAACCTTCGCGGTATGGTTGATATTGCCTTGATGTTAAGGGAGTCAAGCATTTTGCAGTGAGCGACGTTCAGCCTGCTGTTTAAACGAGGAGGTGATCTGCGCAGGTCAAAGCCGGCGGGCCAGAACTGGCCGGTTGTGCTTCCTCCTGCTTCTGTACTGCACTGAAGGAGCATGTGGAGAGATGCTGATCATCTGCTGGGTCTGGCTAAGGAAATGTGTTTTGCAAAACTGATTCCTATGTCTTTTCTCATTATCTTCTGGAGAAGCAAAGAGCCACACAGCTTCTTCCACTGCGGCGTTCAGCATATGGGGAAAAACAATGAAAGAGAAGCCATGGAGAGTCCTGTCTCGTAGTCCTATTGCATGCAGTGGATGTTTGCTGGAGTTTTCTTCCGAACCCAGAAAAATTGGCTATATGGTTGTTTTAAGATTATTTTTTTCCTTTCCCAGCTGACCTTTGTTCACACATCATCAGAGTTAGCGGCTCCTGTTCCATCTTCCCACTGGAAAATTGAATGTTTTTCTTGTTATTTCTCTTGCATTTTTTTTTCTCAGTTTTGGTAAAAGCCCTGCAGAAAATCACAGTGCAGTTGTATTTCCACTGTCTGAGCTCTGAAGGGTCTCTGATGAATCCAGGTATTGTGCTCCTGGCCAAGGACTCAAATACCTCACAGGCAGAGCAGTCCCTTCTTCTTAACATGAGTTATTTTGGCTTCTTGCTGCAGCTCACAGACAATTTATTTTTCCCTCAGTCCCCTTTCCACTCTCCAAGAGCTGTTAGCTGCCTGTCCCCTGAGTGTCCTCCTTGAGTTTATGTAACGGTCAGACGCCTCTTTTCTGTCTGGTGTAACTTCACTTGTGATATTGTTTTCTACTGATGACAGTCACTCCGCAATCTTTTGCATCTTCTGTTACAAGGGATTTTTCCTGCAGTAAGTGTGAAAAGACACCCACTAATAATTTTGTATGTGGACTTTTATGGTTAAGTTTCATCACAAGATTGGAATAAGAAAGCTCAGGTGCTATGCTGCACCATCTGGGACCCCCGCCACAAACAGATGGGCAGTTCTCTTCTTCTTCTGACAGACAGGTTCCTTTGTCACCTGATGTGGTCTCCCCACCCACACTCATGGGTCCCAAACCTGTAGGATGCCCTGGAGAGCCTCATGGGGCCCTGCTGTATAAATCCATCAGGCAGGCACCTTGTGCGAGTCAGCTGCTGGCATACGAATGCATAAATCAGGCCTCCAGAATAAATGAGCTGCAAGGACTCGTGGAGCTTTACCTGGCTGTCCCCTTTCTTCCTGTCTGTGGAAGCTGTATTGGGAATGCCAAGATCCGAGGCTGTTTTTGGGCAGACAGTGGCTCTCTTGAGCCAGACGCAGCACTGGAGCAGCAACGGCACCAAAGGTGTTGTGTTTTCTCATGCCCAGCTGCTGCTCCTCTGCCTGCCAGGGCAGCGAGCGAGGGCAAGAGGGGAGAGGGTACACGAGCACGCAGGATCAGCACTGCTCGCCCCAGCAAGGTGCTTTACCAACAACAGGAAGGGAAAGGAGGGGAGAGGAAGAAGAGAATGGAAGGAAAAGCCCCAAATAGCAGTCTCCTCCCCAGCAGACACCACACAGACAGCACGTAGCCAACTCTCATTTACAATGCTTGCTCCGAGGGAGCCACGCGTTAGCAGTTTTGAACTGGAGGGTGTCTCTCGTAGATGGAGTCCTTTCTCAGTGGAGCTCAGGTGTCCAGCAACCTACCTGGCTCCTTGGGACGGGTCTGACTTGGTCTCCTGCCTCTCTCTTCCTTGTCATCCAACCCTGGCTTTTGCTAGAGCATGACTTTTCTTTTTTTTTGTTTTCTTGCAGGTACCTGAAGAAAATATAAATGGTGTGGTCAATGCACTCCAAGTCAGTCAGGCTGAAAAGCATTAGAAATCTTCTGAGCTGGTTCCAGATGCTTTTTATTATTATAA